>JAPYZH010000644.1:0-26655 GCA_030523085.1 Meteorus colon | reverse complement strand
TTTTTTTTTTTTTTTTTTGCTGTGTGAGCGTGTCTCGACTTGTGAAAGGATTTCAATTTCGAAATTTATTCAACCCCGACACAAACACATACATGAATATATATGTATTTATATGTAAACAGTTGTGGGTATGGCCTTGATATATATATATATATATATATATTTTATTCTCGGACTAAGAGAACTCCAATAAACGCGTTTCACATATACACGTGCGCAGTTTCATCGATCCTCAAACTTCCATATATATATATATGTGTGTGTATATAAATACAAACATGAGAATGCTACACACAAAATTTCCTTTTTATTTATTTTTATTACCTTTTCATTCTTTTTCCACCCCTATATTCTAGCGATACAATTTTTTTACCTCCTCGAGAAAAAAAAAGAAAGAGAAATGATTTTATCTGTTTGTTAAATGTTCCTTTTGTTTATAGAATATTTTCTTATGTTAATTGATTATTATTTAATAATGAATGCATATTTGCAACGTTCAGTTCATAGCGGCGGTGGGTGAAAGTTTATGAGAAAATAATAATGAAAAAAAAATCATAAAAAGAGAAAAAGGAGAATAAAAAAGAGCAGAAGCCCTTATTTTGAAGTTTTAAAGGGAAAGTTGGAGGGTGAGAATATAAAGGATGGGGTGGTATTGTATGGTTGTAACTGAAAATAAAAAGAAGAATGAGAGAGAGGTGAAAAAAAAGGAAAAAATAATGAAAACGTAAAAGGCAAAAGGTTCGTTTGCTTTCTCGGTCCAAAACCTGTTCGTGCTTGCTTGTGTTTTCTCCTCACTCTTCCCCTCATGCTTCCTCACCGTTCTTCTTTCTTCTTTCTTCTTTCTTATTCTGCTTCTTCTTCTTCTTCTTCGTCTACTTTTCGTATTCATCTTTCTCTCCGTCATGAGATTCACATATATATACATGCTCTCTTTGGTCTTTTTTCTCATTGGTTACGCCAATGCCACCTCCCGGACTCTCCCTCACCGTGAGTGAGGTATTTTTATATAAATGTCTTTCTCATTTATCCACCATATATATCTGTATATATCGCACACAAACACTCTATTATTTTATTATTTTATTATTTTATTTCTTTTTCATATTCTTCCGTTTATCCTTCTGTTTTTTTTTCTTTCTTTCATTTTCTGTCTTCAATCTCGAAATGATGAAGATTTTAGTGAATTTGTTTTTGTTATCGGTTGAGTTTCGATAGTGGAAATTATTACACATGACTAATTGGATGTTGTTGATGAATAATTAGAAGAAGTTTTCGCTTTTAATTAAAATAGTCTCTATGGTGGATGAGACGATTAGAAATGAAATTCCGTTTTTTCATTCGATATATTATTTATTTGATATTTAGTTTGGGGAAGTTTAAATATTTTCATATAAACGACAATTTTAGTGGCCGTTTTCTGTAAAAGGTTGAAAAAAAAAAAAAAAACGGTAAAAATAAATGTTGCTGTGCAGAATGAAAAGTTTTTATCTGATAATTTCATAATCCGTCGAAACAAAGTATACAAATCAATTTATTACTCATAGAAGACGGCTCTAATGAATTGAAGAAAAAAAACTAAAGTAAAATACGAACAATTAATTAACCAAACGATTTGATCTGTTCAATTTCACATTAAATTTCATGAGTATTACTAAATAAACAATGAATTAAACATTCAATATGAGAATGGGAAAATAAAACAAAGATGAATATTCCAAACCACAAAAAACGAAAGAATGAAATAATAAAACGGTTTAATTTCTTCTCTTCAATTCCAACTCTGACGTGCAATACAGTCAATAACATGCCACACATTCTCCAGGTAATATTACTATATTCTCATCAATTATCTGTCGAAAATAATTATTCAATCGAACTATTCTAACCAAATACAGCAAACAAATGATAATGAAAATAAAACATGAAAATTACAGGTACGCAAATATATCCCATGCGAATGTGCATTTAATATTGGAAATAATATTTTCATAGAAATAATTTTCATCGATTTACTACAATGCAATTATCTCATTTGAAAGCACCAATATTCGAGTAATTGTATAGCATACCCAATGATGCTGTGCAAATATACATTTTCTGTGTATTCATATATGTATTTGCATGTCTGTATATGTATATACGCGCGCGCACGCGTGTGTATGTGTATGTGCAACATGCCATAACGCAAACGTATAAAGATGCATAACACACCGACACGCACACACACACAGTGACTAAAACATACATGGAAATTTGAGTATTTACATAATGGCGGATATATACATACATGTTTGTGTCTGTTTTGTGTCTATGTGTATATAATTGTAACGATGTGTTTACGTGTGTACGTTGGGTGAATACAGGTATAGACACGTTTAAACCGGCACAGACGAGTAAGCGAGCAAGTGAGATAGACAGATATGCGTATCCATGGCAACCCAACCCCTTCCGTAAATTTGACTTCCCCTACCTTTCAACTCGGCCAACCTCATCCCCACTATATTTGCCCCCTTTTTCCTCCCTCTTTTTTTTTCTCTCCGTCCGCCTGCATCAACCATTTTTGTTTTTCTTTTTTTTTTGTCTTTTTTATATCTCTTTCATCTTTTCTCTCTTTCGTTTTTCTCTTTTGTTTTTTTTTCTTTTTTTCTGTTTTCTTTTCAATCTCTCGCTGTCGAGACTTTATTTTCCATTTCTATATTAACCAGGAAGTGCTCTGGAATATTTATTGATATTTGTAATCATTTTTTTTTCATAAATTTTTCTAAGTAGGTAAAAATTTTTTCTTTTTTTTTCCGGGGGTTAAAAAGGGTGGGGTTGAGGATATTCAGGGTGTTTGTGAGGGGGTTGGTGAATAGAGGATTGTAAAAGGGTGCGGGAAAATTATATTTCATTTTTGTATGGAATGAAAGAGGAGGATTAAAATTTGGTCTTTTGTAGGAGAGGTAAGAACGAGGTTTTGCGAGAATCGTAAATTTAATTTCATTATTTATTTTGATATTATTGTTATTGTTTTTTTTGTATTTTGTTTTATGCTCTTTCTCTGTTCTATTGCTGCTGCATTCCGTTTTACCTTGAAAGACACAAATTCCCGTTATGTGTTTGAGAAATTCCTGCAATGTATTATTATGTCGATATTTTTGAGGGGAAATAGGTAAATAATACTTCAGGTATTTTTTTTTGTTGTGTAGAAAATTGATGTATTTTATCGGAAACATTTTGACGAATTGATGGATATTTAGAGTGAATTATGGAATTTAATAAAGATTTCGAGTTTCCATTTCTTGGATTCTAATTAATTTATTAATTAAATCATAATTTAATTAAATTTTAGTCATAATTGAATTTTCAATTACCAAATGATAATTCAATAACACATTTTCATCGAGGTATAATAAATTTCGTTGTTATCTATTTCGAATTTGTTCAATATTAAATAATTATTTGAATAATGATATTATCATTTGATACTTTTTATTATTTGGTCTCTTCTCTTCGTTGATGGATAAACATGAAAACTATGTGAAAGAAACTATTGATATTTTGTTGTTCTTGTAATTCTGTTGAATTCCAAACACTTGTAATGGTATAAACACTCGGAATATTTCAACGATGAAATTCAACGAATGGAACTACTACAAAAATTAAATTATGTTATTAATTCACAAAAGAATTCCATCAATTGCGAAATATTTATTTTTGCGGCATTGACCGAAAAAAACCGAAAGAAAAAGGAGGGGGGAAAAATAATATTGTGAGGAGGAGGAGAAGGAGGAAGAAGAAGAAGAAAAATTTCACATTAATTTTATTATGAAATGGTGGCTGTGATGTGGAGAATATAATAATTATAAAAAATAAAAAATGGCGTCGATTAATTTCTAACTATACGCCAATGCTTTTAGGGGGTCGCTGTCTCTTTCGTTCTCTATTTGTCTTTCTCTCCCTCTCTCTCTTTCTTTATATATATATATACATACACATATATACACATATATATTTATTTATTTCTCTCTTTATCTTTCTTTATCTCTGTTTCTTTTGCTTATTCTCTGACGCTTTAAAACCCAATGGCGTCTACACTACCAAATATTCAGTCTTTTTCGTTGCTGCATTCGTATATATTTTCGCTTTATATTTTATTACAGATATTTTACTTTTTACTCTTTTTACTCTTTTTACTCTTTTCTTCTTGCTCGGTTTCTCTCCCTCTGTCTCTCTTCCTCCCGCTCTTTATCCTCTTAAATTTTTTTTTTCTGCTTCTTCTGAACTATTTACAAATTGCTTTTGGTTACGAGAATGATAAGAAAAAAACTTCTTTGTGTGTTTATTCATTTATTTATTCATTTACTTGAGTGGTTTTTTTTCTCGTTACAAAATTTCCATAATGAAATAAAATAGTGATATTAACTTGAATTGTTTTTGTGTATTAGAAAATAATGAATTTATTTATCAACTCGTTGAAATGCAGCGTTTTGTTATTGTTATTTTTTTGTGTTTTTTTTTTTTTTCCTTCGCTCCATCTTGATAATAAAATCAAATATCGAAGATAATTATTCCATTATTGACAATCGTGAATGAAAAGGAGGAAATAGTAAGGAAAAATAATGAAACATTATTGAAACTCGGATAATTATGATAATTATGATAATTATCTAAGTATTTTGTGTTCTTAAAGGTTTGTTGTTGTTTTTTTAAACGGCAAAATTATTTTACTTTTCAATTCAAAATGTGGATTTATTGATCCCATCATTGCGGATGAAGTGAAGAACAGTTAAAAACACTTAAAAATAATATTTCATTTTGTTGTTAGTTTGAAGGTAATATTGCATCTTTTTCTAGTTGGAATAATTCCAACGTTTCTTGTTTCCTTTTTCTTTATTATTTTTTTTTCGTCTTTTTGTTTGTTGTTTTCTTTGCGAAATTTTTGTTAAATTTCGCAAATATTTATTCGTGCATATGATACAGAATTGTAGGAGAGAAAAAAAAAGAAGAAAAAGGAATTAAATAGGAGCCACTGATGCATCCGCCAATGGATGCCGTCCTTGGCACTCGGTTGCGAGTGGGAAAATCGTTGTCCGCTTTTACGTTGATATCCTTGCTAAATTAAAGACAAAACATGTCCCGTCATGTCTCGAAGGCGAGGGTTTCACAATAATAGGAAAAAACGTCCGTTTCTATTTTTTTCTCTTCTTCTTCGTTTTTTTCTCCTCTTCTTCATATATTTTATTTTATTTTATATTTTTTTATTTCCATTTTATTTTTTCATTTTTTTTTCTCTTATTTTTTATTTCTCTTCATCTTCTGCTTCTTATTTTTCTTTCTCGACCATTCCTTCTATTCAACTTTAAAGCGACTATTTCTTGCTATATAATTTAATAATAAATATCTCTCCCTCTCAAACACATTCTTGCTTTTTTATTTTTCTTTTCTTTTCTTTTCTTTCGTTCTTTACGGTTTTCCATCTCGTTTTTTTTTTTATGTATTCACATTTATATCTGAAAATGTGAATCGTGTGCGAATAAAATAGAGACGAAAATTATGTGTTAATTATAATGTCGCAAAAAGTATTTATTTTTGTTATTGGGACATGAATTCCTCAGGTTTATTTTTCAGTTTATAATTGCATTATGTTGTTGGTATTGTTATCCAATTGTTATGTTTATTTTCATACTAATGATAAAGGTCGTGCGAGCTTGTTTGTTCATTATAAAAAATGACGATGAAGAATTTATGGAGTAAAGTAAAAATTGCGCATTCTGTAATGAATTATTCTACTGTGTCTCGACAAATGACGATCGCGCTACAGTTGGGCAAGTACGGACAAGTCTAAACCTGTCTATCATACCTATAAAACGTACATAATAAATGCGTTTCGCACGCAGTGCATGAATAAACACACACGCACGCATATTTTAATATCAAATTCATTTGAAGACAAATATTTCCCTCGAATCATATAAATATTTTGTACATAAAAATTAATATTGTCATTGGATATTTTCTTACCTCCAATTTGTAACGATTAAGATGATATACAATTGATATGGAATAATTGTGTTATTTTGAATTTGTTACTTTTTCAAAAATATTATTCATTTAAAATTGTTTTTATTGAATTAGTAAAAATAGAATAGACTATAAAAGTGCGGGATTTTTAGCACGTGATATACATCTTGAGTTGTCTCTTGGTTTGTATTATAAATACATATATATATGTATGTATGTATGTATGTATAAATGTGTTGCCTGCCATGAACTGAAAGTTATTTATAATGCGACGGTTGGGACGTGGCTGAGGTTGCTACACGAATTGTGTATGATGGAATCGAGTGTGATAGCAGCGACTACCTCGACGTACAGTACAGTCCAACATAAAAACTTCATCATTTATATTCATGCAGTTGTACATATATATATATATATATGGTTTAATGAAATTATCGTTTTCTATAGACTGGAAAAAAAGACAATCTCATACAGCAAAGTAAAGAAGAAAACAAGTTGAAGAATATTAAAATGAAGAAATTACTTAAAATTACTTCTTCACACTTTTTCTCCGTTTTTTCTCAAAATTTTCCTTCATTAATTAATAAAAACAGAGCATTAATATTCAGTTGAATAATTATGGCGGATTGAATTGAAAGAGAAATATTTTAACAATTTTTTTACTATTTTTTTTTTTATTCATTACTTTATTTCTTTATTATTTTTTTCTTTTCTTTGTATTATTCTTTTGAAATTGAAATGAAGTAATGGATAGTGATGAAGGGGAGACAAGTAGTTGTATGAGAGAATATCAAACGCAGTTTGTATAAGTTTCAACTAACTCTCTCGCCAACTATAACTAACCCAACGTCTCGTAATCCCACGGACATATTAATCGCGACGGCATTAACTTAATTAAATGCATCAAGGAGAGTGAGTAAGGATTGAGGGGAGGATTATAATAAAAATTTTCATAAGTTGATGGATTGTCTGCGTGATAGTTTTTCTTTTTCTTTTTTAATGGTTTGTCAATTGGTTATTTAAGTAGCGATGCAGTTGGGCTTCTTTTATATTCATAGAACAATTTAGGGAAAGCTATTTTTGGGTGACAGGGAATTCTTGATAGTTTGTTTTTGAGGGAGGATGGTAGTTTTTTTTTAGCCACTATTGCGAATTTTTTCTTATGTGTTCTTATTTTTTTCGTAATTATTCGATCATTCAGCGTCGATATTCATTTTGCGTCGATATTCGTCGTTTGAACGTTGAAATTAGTCAACTGAATGGTGCGATTTTACTGACTTAATTTTCTATGATTAATTTTCATTGGATTCATTTGAGATGGAATAGAAAAATAATTTTTGCATGAGTAGATTTGATTTTTATGGTTGAATTATGTTGATATGTGATTGTCATTTCAATCTGAACAGTTATCGTTTTATCATTAAAATTCCATGTTCGTTTCTTCGAATTGGATTTTGAATTTGGGAAGTATGTGACAATTGATATCCATGTTATCAGTTTTGTTAATATTCAAGTTAATTAATAAAATAGATATGAACAATCTCAATTATGAACTAAAGACAAAGAATTAGAAGTTATAACAATTATTCGATATTTTTTTCTGAGAATAATTTGAGTGCGAGAAATAAATTTATAAACCAAAACTAATTGCGATCCTAATTTCAATTCTACTTCGTCATTGTCTTTAGCAAACGAAAGTGAGCATTTATTTTGCAAAGTAACCTTAACACGATTTTATTGTAGCAATGTGGATTCATGAGATTACTCTCAATGAGGATAAAAAAGAATGGAAGGAAAAAGAAGAAGAAGAAATAAAAAGTTTTTTCTTTTTTCCTCTTTTTATTCCTGATGTGAAAATTTGAAATGATGAAATTGAATTAAAAGTAGTAAATTCATTATTTTATGCTCTTTTTTTCTTTTTCATTACTTGAGGAAATATTAAAATTAATCAATTAATCACACAAGACATTAATTTTAATTTTTACTTATCAGATTAGAACACACACTCACACACGCGCACACACTTGAAAAACGTGTTTCAACATGCACGAACTTGTTTGAAAGTCACAATTATTTTATTCCAATTCATGAGCAAATGAAAAAAATAAACATGGAATTTCGCTGTAAAGTACTGTGCGCAGTTTACACAAGAATTTATAAAAAAAAAAAGTTCTTGTTTATTCGTCTTCATTTTAATGTAAACCAATATTTAGTTGAACGTAATTTCCAAGACAAATCTAACGACATTTTTAAGATGTAAAATATATTAAATTGAATATATTATTATTCATTCCTGCATTGTAGTTTGAAATGCGCTGTTTGTATTCATTCATGATGTGAACCGTTCAATGTGTTCCTCAAACGGTTCCAAAATTAACGTGAAAATGAAAGGAAAAAAAACACAAAAGGATTTCTACGACCATTATGAAAACAAAAATAAAGTGATAAAGCACCGGTGCTCTCTCTCTCTCTTGAAAATCTCGCTTATAAACTGTGTCCCGCCATGTTTATTTTTATACTCTTGGATACTCTTGGATACTTGTATTATTGTCAACTCAACAGATAAAATTGTGTTGAACATTTTTATAGATCTGTAGATGCGTCAATTTTCAATTAACAATTAACAATTAGTCACTGAGCATTTTCACTGCCCTAAATCACTTCAATTGATATTATTCTAATTTCTATAGACCCTAAAATTTCTTCATCATCACCCAATTGAAAAAGAAAGAAAAAGAAAGAAAAAGAAAGAAAAAGGAAAAAGGATAAACTAACAAGAATACAAGTAATTAACATAAATACACATACACGAATACATTGGAATACTTAATAATCATCATCATCATCATCATTTCAGTCTTAATTTTTCTTTCGTCATAAGTGTGTCGTAATAAAAAAAAAATAAAGATTTTGAGAGTGCGTTCCTTTTTTTTTCTTCACTTTTTCTTCACGTGAATGCGCGCGCAGGAATCATTCTCTTGCTTTTATCGCCTGTGGCATTGTGAATTATATCCACAAATATATATATATATTATATATATTTATATTGTGTATGTATATAAACGCATAGAATGAGCAAAAATGAGTAAGTGAGAGAGAAGAGAGATAAGGTCGTGGCTGCCGAGTTCGAAAAGTTATTATGATAATATAACATGCCATTGGACGCGAGAGCCGTGAGGTTTTATTCAATAAACCGGTGCCGTCGTCATGTTTACTCCCCACCCTCCTCACTCTTTTTCCCTCTCACTCACTCTCACTCCCTCTCACTCCCTCTCCTCTTATATATACATCTCTCCACCAATCCTCTTCCCCCCTTTGCTTCGCCCGCGCGCCCTCTCTTGTCCCAATCCTCTCTTTTGTGCCCCTCTACTCGCTCGGAACAACTATCAGAGCCAAGTGACGCAGATAACCGTTTAAACTCACAAAGAAACATGAAAAAAATGTTCAAAAGTGAGGAAAAAAAATGATTTATTTATTTTACCATTATTTTATCATGTTTTTTATTCATTTTTTTTGTGTTTTTTGTGTTTTTTTTTCCATTTATGATTTTATTCGTCTATTTCATTTTCGCCAATTAGTGTTTGATCACCTTCACACATTCTTTTTGTTTTATTTTTAATTTCTTCCTTTTTTCTTCATTTTCTATTTATGTTGTTTATCTGTGTTGAAATGGTGGAAATTGCTCATTCTTCCATTCTATTGGATAAATTGCAAAATGATTCGTGGAAACGAGAGACGAGAAAAGAAAAAAACACCAGAAGTTCATCGAGAATTTTATTATTATCATTTTTATTCATCGCTGACAACTTAATATAGAGATAGATTTTTTTTCCCCCAAGAATATTGTTTTTTCAGCCCCCCCCCCCCCCTCATTTTTGTTTATTATTCTTTGGATTTATTGCAATTAATTAATTGTTACGTAAATAGCGGAGAGTGAATTAGAATTCATAACGAGGGAGGAATGAGAAGAAGAAAAAAATATAAAACAGACAAAATTATGTATTGGAGAAAAAAAGTGCAATAAAATTATTGCGAACGGATTAGCAACAAGAGGTCATCGAGAGAATGAGCATAAAATGAAAATATATATATTTGTGTATACGTGTTTATACTTGTTCAAACGCGCATATTCCTGCCCGCGCCGTACTCTTCTCTCTCCGTCCCGCGCTTTTTTTTTATTCCCACCCACACGCTTCTTTCCATTAATCAACACAGCGGCACTTCTATCCCTCTCTCTCTCGCTCTCGCTCACACACGCACACACACACACACACATCGGCGCACACATAAACGCGCATATATGATTGTATATACGAGAAGGGAAAAAAAAAGAACGAATTGTCCATACCCCGAACATGTATATACCTGTATATACCTGTATGTAACATTTTATATACAAAGTTGCTTATATCAGTGACGAAAAAAGAAAAGAGAGAGAATAAATAAAAATGAATTCACGAGAATTTATGATAAGAAGGTTCTCAAGATAATATCATTTGTCTTGTGTTTACATAATGCGAATATTGGATACAATAAAAAAGAAAATATTTCATTGTTTATTTGTTTATATTATTATCGAAATTCTTATTGATTAGACAATTAATTAAGCAAATTGAGATAATTAAACGGAATATTTTCACGGCCTTATTCTAACCAATTGAGAATCTCTGTTGAGAGCAGGTTGACTTCTAAATCTTTCCCACTCGTTCGCTTATTCGCTCACTCTCACTCTCTCGCTCGCTCTTTCAAACTCTCTGGAGCCCATGTTACACGCTGATGTGAATCTATCTCCGCAACCAATCGATACCCGTTTGATTAATTAACCTTCATAAATGTGCACTATATCTAATTGCATTTTATTGAACCTGATAAATATTACGCTTTTGTTTATTTACGGCCCGTTTTATTTATTTTTCTGTATTTTAAAAGTTTTTTATATTTTCAAACATTAATTAGATGCACAATCATTAGTAATTAAAATTTTTCAACTCTATCAGAGTATAGTCTGTTGGAAAATTCAATTAAATCCACTTAATCAGTTTGCATGATTCTCTTTCATATTAATTTTTACGTGTTAATGGAAAAATTCGCCAATTTTTTATTCATCATAAATGCCTGAATATTAAAGTGATCTTCGGTATTTTGCAATGTTATTTTTTTTCTTCTTTCTTTTTTTTTTCAAATTTTAATGACGGATATTTATGTGACATGGTTTTTCTTACAAGTATTTTCTCATTGATTACATGAACAATTATTAGTAATTTGTTCTTGTAATAAGCCTGAGGCACGTAACAAATAAATATCACTATCAATAATAATAAATAAAAAATAAATAGAAATAAAAATAAAATTGAAGTATTTTTTATCATCATTATTATGAATGATTTGGATTTCTGAGTATTGTTCGTGCACAGTTACAAGAACAAAGGGAAATTGATAATATATTTTAGCTGAAGTTTCGAATTGATGTTTTTTCCTGTTTTTATCATTTTTCTTCTCTTCATTTTCATGCGTTTATTATAGAAATAAAGAGCATTTTATTTTCCTCTTTTTTCTCTTTCCTTGTGAATAATGGCTTCACCACGATACTAAAAGAAACTCAGTTTTTAACCACATTATACACACTCACACACACACACACTTACACTTACATATATACGCGCGCGCGCATACACACGCACACATGTCCTATGGTAGAATTGTAATATTTATAAGCAAGCATTAGGCAGGCATGTGAGTCAACTGTGGCATACGTACACTCCTTCATAAAAATTAAATTTCCATTTTTTATCGCGTGCCTTAGTCTTTCTCTCTCTCTCTCTCTCTCTATATATATATCTTTCTATCTCTTTCTCCCTCTGTATTATTAATTCGAAAATGAAAACCAACATTGACAGAAAAAAACAGAAAGAGAAACAGAGAGTTTAATCTGCAGTGTTAATCGGAGAAGTAGGACAAAAATTCTTCATTGATAAAAAAATGAAAAAAAAAAAAATTAATTCGAAAAAAAAACACAACATAATTTTAATTCCATTGAATCAACACATTTTGTCTTTGAGTGTACATACAAGTCGTAACGAGGTTGCGGCAATACTTGTATGGAACCGTAGAATATACATGTATATATATTTATGTGGCAGTAGAGAGGGTGGGTAGATGGTGAGGGGAATGAGGAGACACCAGTGAGTCGGTTGGAGGTGGTGAGAAGGCGGCGGCGCTCGGTATGGAAGCGTTGGGGGGGTATTAACGGCAGACAAGTTGAAACGTGCAGGGGGAACCCGAACTATGGTCAAACTTGCCGCGTCGACTGTACGACGAAATAGAAATGATTAAAGTTTTAATAACCGTGGCGTAGGGCAGAGAATTGCAGTATATATATATATATACTTTTGTATACATTTATATATCTATATATGTATATGTTGATGTATTTATATGCGAATATACACACAAATATGTCCTGTGTATTTGTGTTTATGCGGGTTTTGACTCGATTGTATAACTCGAATACATGGAGAATAAAAAAAAGAAAAGAATTTTTAATTAACCGACAATTTCCCAAAATGCAGAAAGAAAATGAATTAATTAATGGCTTTGAAATTAAAATGGAGTGGCATCAAAGTGTATTTATCATACATGAGAATTTTTTTGTTTTATTTTCGTTGTATGAATTGATGTAATCGAAATTTCACGTTAGTCACTTATCTATCTATTTATTCGTTTATTTTCATCTGTCATGCACATAAACAGATACACAACTCATTGACGTCGATTGAATAATCAAAGCTTTACGTTATCTCTACCCCTGTGTATTCCCTACTATTTTTTTTTTTTTTCCATTTAATTTCATCCCTCCACCCTAACAATTCATTACAAAGTTTAATTCACAATTCTGTCGGTAAATTATAGATAATTTTAGTATGAATTCCCTGCCTTATCGACTTTAGAAAATAATTTCCGGTTTATGGTTTGTGTTTTCGGGCGTGTTTGTGAATGTATGTTCATGGATAAAGTGAAATAAATGTAATGTACATTTGTGTTTGTATAATCCGTGTGATGACCTATGTGTGCCGTGAGCTGGAGGTTGTTCACGCTCGACCTCGAACGTCCAGGGGTCGAACCAACCTCCCTCCCTCTCTCTCTCCCTCTCCTCTTCATCTCATTCTCGTCCCCCTCTTGAAGACTCGTTCATCCATAAAAACATACATAAAAAAAAAAAGTGGGATGTGTATTTGTGTGTGAATGTGTGTTTATATGTATGTCGGCAAACATAAGGAGGGGAAAAAAATATTAATTTAGTGGGAGAACAATTCATGTGTCGGTAAAATAGATAATGATCACATTCGCTTTTTATTTGTTAGTTTTTAGAGTAATTGATTGTTTTTTTTTTTCAATGAACTATTTTTCAATTAAAAAATTTTTTTTTTCTGCTCCATCTCGGTACGAGTTTTGAGGGTGTTATTTTTGAATTACAATAAAACTAACTTGAATAAGTTGAGAATATTTTAAAAAATAGGAAATTATCGTGTTGAGAATCACTGAATCGAGTTGCGTCGCACAGGAATAGGATATACCACACACCTAAAATTTTACCCCACCGCCCACCACTGCATATATGTATGTTTATATACTGTGTATGTCTATGTAATACTGTTATATACGTGGTTTATTATGTTTGAAGACTTATAGAATAACATTTTCAGTTAAAATCCAGTATACGTATATTTATGCATTATGAATGTAGATATATACATACATATATGTATATATTCAATACGGATAGCATACATATGTATGTTTAAGTGGAGCTTTATGCAAATTACTCGACTGAAACTCTTTTTTTTTTTGTTGCAATTGGATACACGAGAGGTTTTGGCTATTAGAAAAAATTGTATAAATTGCAAAAAGAAAAGAAAAAAACAGAAAAATAATTTAATATAATTATCAGCGTGATGTTGTTGTTCTTCCCCTTTTTAGCAGTAGGAGATGAATTAAAAAACGTAATTATCAGTTTTTAATCTTTAATTATAATTGTTGCGTGTTATAATTAGTTCAATCAATTTCGCAACACTGAAAAACTACAAAAATAAATTTTTTCTTTTTCTGACTCTTTCTTTTTATTTATACTTATTCATTCTTATTTGTTATCGGGAAATTGGAATATTATTAGTTATTTATCATTGTTTCGGAATGAATATAAAAGGTTAACGTAGTTTTTGGACAGGTTCGAACAGGATATTTCAGGATAGTAGAATAAAAAATGATAGTAACAAATGTAGAACTATTGAATAATTTTCGTAATTGCATGTAGGGAATTATAAACTAGGATGAGGATGCAGGAATAACATTCATGAGTTGGTTAATATTAATTATTACCAATGTTTTTAATATTAATATTAACATTCGTGATGTTTTGTTAGAAAATTAATGATCAGTTATTACGATATATTTTAAAATTGTAATGAACTGCTGCAACATAACTGTGAACTCTCGAATCAGAAATAATTCATTATCTTTCAATGATTTGAATGTGTATAAATGAAAGCATTAATATATATTAAATTAACGACATGAGAAATTGAAAATATCTCCATATTTGTTTTGAATAAATTCGTTAATTTTTTTATTTTATTTTTTCACTGTTTAATTGTTGGCATTTAGTTTTTGATGTTTTAATGAGAAATATTTCGGGTCACAGGGATATTCCGGAAAAGCACTGGCACAAGACCGTTGGCCCCTCATTCCACATGCATATGAATACATATATATATATACCAGAGTTTAATCCATAACAATGATTTATGCTTAGCAGTGGTGCTCAATATATCACATGTTTATTTGTGTGCAATAATATTCAATGTGTTCAAAATTCTTTGTTGTTATTAATAATTTATGTTGTTAGCGATGTGTTGATGTTTGGATAATCATTGAATTTAGTTGTTTAATAACAATCACGAATTTTAATTCTATTTTGCTCATTGAATATTTAATTTTTCATTGAATTATACATTGATTCAAATGAATCATCAGATAATTTATTGTTATAATTGTAACTGTCCAATAATTGATTAATAATTTTTATTCGGGAAATGCAAATAGTCACGGCATTTACGTAAACATTTAAATATCAATTATCAATATTTGGTATAATATGTTATCATTTTTAATAAATTTATTATTCTGTCAAAATTATTATCAAACGTTTAATTCAATTCACAATTTCACATGTGCAATTACGTTATTTTATATTCCACACTTTTTAAGTGTAATATGAAAGATTAAAAATCACATAAATTATTTCTAATCTTTTTCTATGCTGATAAAAAATATATATATATAGAATGTATGTTATGATTTTTATTTTCAATTTTTCAAATGCCAAACACTGATAAAATTTTATATCGTGTCACAATGTAATATAATAACAAATATAAATAGAATTTCTTTTGAGTTTCATGGCAAATGAAATTCTCGGTATAATTCTCGGTATAATTCTCGATGGTTGTCCTTCAAATTTTTCATTTCAATAATACAACTGTTATATATTTGTTTCTCATTCTACTGGCTCTTATCTAGTGATAATATTATCTTGAGAGAAATTTTGCGCGAGATTATTTTATCATTATTGTACTTTTTTTTCTCTCTTTTTTTCTCTTTGTTATTATTTTTATTCTTCATTGCAACGTGTCGAAAAATTGTGATTAAGCCTGTCCAAACAAGTACGTTACAAGTTCATATTCATTTTCATCGGATAACGAATGATGGGTTATGTCCCAAAGTCTCGATAATAATAATGAGAAATAACGAGAAAATATGATGATAATATTAAATAAATAATTGATGCAAGTTCAAACACATCGGTTGTTATATAGGTTAATATTTTATTAATAAATTTCCCAATAGCATCAGTACATAGACAAGTCAATAAAATAGGGGGAAATAAAAACGACTTAACATACAACAGATATAAAAAATAGAAGAGAAAATGAAATAAATTGTTCCATCTTTTTTTTCTTTTTTTTTTTGTTTCTCCCTGTCTCTCTCTTTCGCCTTCTTTTTTTATATGACCATTAAAGTGAACAAATAAAATAAAATAATAATAATAGCGATTGAGAGTCACTGTGGATTGACGCGCAGTCTACTTCTCTGTTTCATCCTCTCATTCTCCATTCCTTTCTTTCTCTCTTTCTCTCTTTCTCTCTTTCTACCTCCCTTTAACTGGCTACACACGGCTCGGCTATGAATGTATTATGGTATGCCCGACGAATATGTCAACGGCAGTATCGTCCTCTACCACCACAACCCCATCCCCTCTTCATTCTCTCTATTCTCTTCACCCTCTCTTTCTTCTATTACTCATTTCTCCTCCCACAATTCTTTTTTATATGATTTTCAAATCAACCATCTCTTTCCCTCTCCCAAATATTCTTTCTATGTATTACTCCATCCAATGAATTTTATTCGCCCTCTTTCATTCGCCCATTCACCTCTCTTTTCCCATTCCCAACTCCCCCGCACACTCCAATGTGATGAATTCTAATTATCGGGAAAATTCACTTCAGCTCAACTGGCATTAAAATTTAAATCGATATAATTTCAAATTCAATTTTAAATACCGACGTTTTATTTCGCTGTTATGTATATTTACAGGAACTTTCCTGTCTATCCTATTATATTACGATTTTCAGAATTTTAGTTTATTCTCTTTTTTTTTTTTTTCCCCCTCTCCTTTGAATCAACGAAAAATTATTCATTTGGAATTACCGTTTAATTTTTTATCTAATACCACAATCCGATTCAACGTTCATCCGAATTTGTTTTTTTTTTCTTTTCTTTCGATGTTATTGAAATAATTATTTAAAATCGATTATTGATGCAAAATCCTTTATGATATTATTATGGTGTGTTTTAATCAACATCTAAAGTTTATTTTTGCAATTAATTCACGTAAAATGATAAACTGTACATTTATTCTCATTTTTGATAGATTGTCTTGCTGTTATCTTTACCGACGGATGTTTTCATGTAATTAGTAATACCAATCGAGCCTTAGAAGATGGCGATCATATCGTTTACACATTATCCTCTCATATATCCATTATTGAAACAATTAATTGTTCATTAGTCGCATAATATTGGAATTTAAAAACAGGTTTTAACGCGTTTCACACAACAAAGACTACACAATTACTCCATTCTCATAAGTATTAGTTCACGTATTTGTAAACAAAAGTAGCAGCACACGTGACTCTATCGAAATATAATAATTGTAAATATATACATTTACATATGCATGTATTCAAACCAATATTTAGCCAATAACCACACGATCGGTATTAACGCTAGTATAGTATCAATTGATTGGTTATCGATGTGTATTTAAGGTGAGTGAGACAGCAAAGAGAGTAGTGGGGACTTTAGCTTAAGTTGAGGGGAACGAGAAAATCTCCATAGCAACGAAATGCCTATATATATATATATATATATATATGTTTAGTTTTCAGACAGATTTCAAACGATTCAACGTACACGTCCAGCTCTATACTTGTTTGTGAGCACAAGTATCGCTGCATATATATATATATATATATATATATATATGTATATATGTATATATATATATATATTTGCGTTGTGAATCCCATGTTTTGCATAACGTGCCATATGCCCTGTCGTTTGTAGGATTTACATATCTGCTATGATATGACGTTGAGAATCAGAAAAATAAAAAAAAATAATTAAATTTTATTTTTCATAGGAAATATACAGGGAAGAGAATATATATATGAATATATATATATATATAGAGAGAGAAAAAAGGAAGAATAAAAACAAGAACAGAAAGTTTCAACGATTTTCATTCTTTTTCTATTCTGCCTTCGATTCTATCACATATTTTTTTCTCCGCACTTACTTAATCAAATTGTTCAGATGTGGATTCTTTTTTTCTCTTTCGCCTTATTTGTTTATTTTTCCATGTGAGAGCTTCATAAATGTATAACGAGGTCATACATACACGTGTGTATTGCATATATATTACGTTTGTATGTATATGTGAATATTCACATATATATATATATATATAGGTATATAGAGCATAGTGCAAATGATTCATATTACTTATGCCATATGTCTTTGTTTACGTGTATCACCTGACGATAACTTCCTGTGTACTAATCAATTCAATGAAAAAAGAAAAAAAAGTAGAGAGAGAAACAATAAAACGATCGGTCAATTTATTTTGCTTTTTTGTTCGAGACATTAACATAAACATTATCGTGTCGTGCGATATGAAAATTCATAATAAAAATTCTAATTAAGTTCAATTTGGTTTTTTTTTTCTTTTCCTGTTGGAAAACTCGATTTTTCGTCTTTGTTTTCACTGATGTCTGTGAAAAATCTCTTAATATTGAGTAGTAAAGAATAGAGCAGATCCCTAAATCCGAAAATATTGGAAAAAATCCCCAGATGAGAAGAAAATTGAATGAATCAAATGTTGACATGAGTTGATTGATGTTAATAGTTATTCTTCTTCTTTTTTGTTTGTTTACAGGACGAGGTACTGACGATATCAGAAAAAGTGGTGGTGCGTGTTCACGATCTAATCACATTTCTATCTCCAACATTGGAATGGACCTGGGGTCGTGCAGTTGAATATCCACCGTCCAATGCATCATTGCATCAACTAATTGATGAAAATAATCATAAATATGATAGTAACTTATCAGCAAATTCATTAGCTTCAGCGCCAATAACATTACCTCAAGTGCTAACTGATCCAGGAATCGATTTTTCTGATGTGGAAAAACATCAAAAAGAATATGAGATTAATTTGAGCGGTTGCAAAACACACGATGGACAAACGCGCGTCGTCGTACTGTCTTACCCTAGGTATTGCCGTTATCGTGCACTGTTACGACGTCTAGAGGGCGCAGAGCCATCATGGTTATGTTCATCTGTTGCGGCAGCACTTGGGGGATTCACCGCATTACCTGGTACTCGTGTTTTGTTTTGTCGTGATACGTTTGACTATCCCGATCTTGAAACACACGAATTATTGTGCAATCATTTAGGTAATTGAATTAAATTTTGGTTCATCAATTGTAGAATATTAAAACGATTGTGCGATGCATTACCCAATGTACAGAAAATGCAAGATAATTTGTGTTGTATTGGTTTCAGCCCCAAAATTGAAAGGCAGACCGAGAAGGAAGAGAAAGAAACGCAGTGTGTCACCTGGAGAATCTTCCAATGAGAGTGAAGCATCAGTTGCATCGACGTCACGTTGTTCAGTGATGCCAATTACAAATAGTATGATGGTATTAAAACCGCCGTCAATAGGTATAACTGAAGGTGCTGGCAGTCATACAAATACAGTTTGTGGCAGCGGTGTACGCAGAAGTGAACGCAATGCCAGTGGTGATGAGAAAAAATTCATAATTGATGTCCAAAATTTCATGAACTCTCGTGGTACGCCTGTCGGCAAAATGCCACTTTTAGGTTATAGACAGAGTGAGTATATAAACAATAATAATATTTAAATACACATGGACAGATATTTATTTGTCTCCAAATTGAGCATAAACGAGATGTAATAAATAAATCTATTGTCTTCTTTTTTGTTTTTCTCATCACAGTTGATCTTTATCTCTTCTATATAAATGTTCAAAAACTTGGTGGTTATGATGCAGTGAGCGCTGGTCGATTATGGAAATCTGTTTACGATGAAATTGGCGGTAACACTGGGTCAACAAGTGCTGCCACCATAACACGTCGCCATTACGAGAAGTGAGTTGCGTTTGAATAAATCGAAAAAATCTCAATCAACATTTCTAGGATCGAAAAAGTTTTTATTGTTCAAATTGTTCATAGATAAACTATGCAAAAATGCAAAATGGCTGATTCTCAAAAAATTTAAGTTATTAAATTTCGATAGTGAGTAACAATGCTCTGTATTTTCAGGTTATTATTACCCTATGAAAGGCATCAGAAAGGCGAAGAGACTAAAATACGTCCCAATGCACGACGTAGTAAATCAATGTGTGAAGAAACACCGGAAGTGAAATCGGAATCTCCAATTCCATCCACACCACCACCATTACCACTCATTGAAACAACGATGATTAATACAATGACAAACGATCACCCATCAGTAGCCACAACGCCATCACCACCTCCACCACAACCGTCACAAACACAACCCCAATCGACAGTTCAAAATCAGCTGCAACAACAACAAGAACAACAACAACAACCACAACAACAACCGTCGATACAAACGTCGACGAACCAATTAACATCAAATTCGCCTTTATCTAGTGAAAAACCAAAGACTGAGGTGAAAACATCATCATTACGTAGTGTCAGAGTCAAACCTGATCGCTTGAAATCATTGAATACAATAATAGCGAGTACTAATATAAATACGTCGAGTAGTTACAGTCAAAATTCATTGCCAAGTCCACCGCCATCTTCAAATGGCTCCATAACCTCAATGTCTACGCCAGCAACTACGCCATCTACCACACCAACTGGCATACAAAATAATAGTGTACTCGAACGACAGTTGAACAGTCCACTAATGTCACAACATACACCGCCATCAAGTTCACCAGTTGTTTGTTTACCAGTTGTTCAAACGACAACGAATACGACGGCAATTGTGACATTGACTCCGCCACCGGACAAAGACATCAAAGAATTAAAATTGGATACTAAACAGACAACATTATTGGCACAGGGCAAAGAAAATATACCGTTAATTACCGAAAAATTATTAATACAACCGCCAAAATCACCGAGATCACCGGAAGTCATCGATTTAGAGATGGAAAGTGAGGTTAGAAATGATAAAATAGCTATACCGAGCTTTAAAAAACGTAAATTGGAAATATTAAGAGAAGGTGGACTTGAAGTTACTGCTGTTGAGCTCGATTCAAGACCAAGTGTTATACAAGCAACGATAACGCCAATTCCCACGCCATTATTGACCGTTAAAATTGATGATAAGTCGATTTATTCATCGTCATCATCTTCGTCCTCGTCATCGTCTTCGTCATTAATTAGCAGTAGACATTCACCTAAACTCATCTCGGTTACAGTCACACCGGATATCGATCATATGTTACCATCACCTCAAGACATTCATCAATCGCGTTCGCAGAAGAAACATAATTCACCCATAAATAATAATAACAGTTGCAATAATGCTCGTGTAATTAATTTAGGTACATCAGTTAATTCAAATTTAATTCAAATATATAATAATACAACGTCTTCATCGTTAACCAATACGATGACAGTTAACTCACCCTCTTCGCCAATAGCAACTCACGTTTTTGCTCCGCCTGCATTACCGACTGAACGACTACAATCATCGAAAACGCCGCCTTTGCCGCCTCGTGTTACCCAATCACGGTCGATATTTGGACATGGTGAACGGACAGTTTATGGTGATCCTAAAGATGTTTTATCACAAAATGTTGCTATTAATAATACATTTCGTGTGTTGGACTTGACTTCAAAACAACAACAACAATTAAATGATAAAACGACATTTTCACGTCCGAATTTGGAAATTGTAAGAGTACCAATTGTACCACGGCCAAATTTATCGAATTTAGAAGTGAAGAATTCGTCTGTTAGAGATATTAAAGTGACAGAATCGCCGAAAAAGAGTGCATTTAATTATCCAGTGATGTTGGATACACGAACAATGGCGTCTAATAATCTCGAAATAACATTGGTCAATCCAAAACAAACACAGCAACAGCAGCGAAAAAGTTGTACATCGCCAGCGTCTTATATCAAACCGCCAAGTCCACCATTAAAGAGTCCGAACAACGGCATTTCACATCTTAATAGTAATTTACCAATGCAACATCAACAACATCAACAACAACAACAACAACAGCAGCAACAGCAGCAACAGAAGATGCGACAGGTTAACGGAAAATATCCAAATCGTCCAATCGAACAAATCACACCGTACACATCACGAAAAATGATGAACCATCAGGTTATTCCAAATGTACCGAACCTAAATCATATTAATAACAATTGTTATTCATCAGCGAGAAATATTAGTCAACATCAACACCAACATCAGCAACAGCAACAGCAACGGTCAATTTCGGTCGAAAAAAGAAAATCCGATGTTTTGTCACGCGATCATCCTAATCATAATCATCACAATCACCATCATCATCGAAGAATTAGTGAAAGTGAAAAAAGTTTAATTGCGTCACAACATCATCATCATCAACAGCAACAGCAGCAGCAGCAGCATCATCATCATCATCAACAACACCAACAACACCAACAACATCAACAACAACAACAACAACATCAACAACAACAACAACAACAGCAGCAGCATCAGCAGCAGCAATTGATGATGCAGAAAATTCAAAATTCGAGATCGAATGATAACAGACGACACAGTGTACCTAACTTACCGACTGGCTTTATTCCTTCAATACCACATGCCGCTACTGTGGCAGCACAAGCCAATTCGAATAATTTATATGGCCATCATCATAATTCTCACCCATCCTCTCAGCAGCAGCAGCAGCAACAACAGCAACAGCATCATCAGCATCATCATCATCAAATGTCGAATACTTCATCATCCAGAAAATTCTTACCACCGATGTTAGATCCAGTTTATTACTCAGCTATTTATAACGGTTTATTTCCACCGCCAATACCAACATCTACAAATGCGTCGCCATTTTTACAACCGGAATTTAGCAATTATTACAAAGAATTACTCGCGTCTTCAACACAATCAAGATTAACTATGGGACAACATCAACCAACAGTACCAACGTCGAAATAAACAATTTCTTCATTTTTATTATCATTGTCTCTATCTGTGTTTTGTGATTAGTTCATTTTTATCATTTGAAGTGAGCAGCGGGTATTACTATATTATTGTTTTGTTGTGCAATCAAGACTGGGAATATTTTTCTCTTTTGTTTTTCCATTTCATTTCTGTATTCCCACTTTTTTTATTTATTATTATTATTTTCTTTTTTCATGTAATGACACAAAAATATTCACTAATGTTCAATATGTTATTGGGAGATTCAATTTTTCATACATTGCGATCAAGCAATGGTATCAAACATATGGAAAAACGTTAGGAAATCAATAAGATTATCAATGAAATTATAATTGAATGAATAACGAGAGAAAGGAAGAAAAAATAAGAAGAAAAAGACAAAAACATATATATAATATCATATATTAATTGAATGAAAGTGGGAAAAAAACACATAAAAAAAGAAATAGGAAGAGCAACAAATTTTTCATATTTTTTTTTCTCAGTTATATTTCTTATTCTTCATTCTCCTCGTTTACTTCTTTCTTCGTCATAATTTTATTTGCATCCTTGCCTTTTACGTGAATCTGTGATTCGGCAAGTGCCGCAATTATATTAGTAATAATAATAATTAATTATTAATATTAATAATAATAATAATAATAATAGTAATAGTAATAATGTTAACAAAAATAACGATAATTTTTGTTATTCAATTAATGAATAATTCATTTAATTGTAGTTAAATAATATTTTTTTCTTCTCTCGTGTGTCAGTTAATGATTTTGTTTTTTCTTCCTTTTGAGTTGTCGATTCTCAGTCAGCTTTTTGCAATTATGCATCATGAAAACACACAAATATACAAACACACACGTAATTATTTATATCAAATAACAACTATGTTTAGTTGAGTAATAAGAAACAGACAAAAAAAAGAGAGTGAAAAATTAGACGAAAAAATAAAGTTGTATAAAGTGTACATATAATATATATCTTAGCAATGTTGATGAAAATAAGAAAAATAATAATGATTACTATTATCAATATGGTAAAAAGCATTGTATGTGACTATGTATGGATTAGTTATAAATAATATATGTAAATAGATAAATAAAAAAAACACACATATATACATATATATATATATATATGTATGGAGTAAGTTATGGAGAAATGAATAAATGGAAATGAATAGGGAGGACTAATAAAGAACAAATGATGAAAATGAAAATGTCTATGCATTCTCTTATATCCATGTTGTATAAATCTATACATAAATAAATGAATTAATGAGATGAACGATTAAATAACTATTTGATGGTTGCATATTTTTTTGTTGCTTTTATGATTACGTGTCAATGTTTTGAATTGCGGAAGAATTATTTGTTATACGAATTGTTTTATTTTTTTTCATTTTGGTTGTTTCGAGTGTTAATCTATTCGAGATTTTGTCGGTTAATAGAGGGATGTTGCAGGAAATTGTTCATATTTTTGGTTTATTATTTGTTGTTTTGCTGAATCAACGGGAAATACCGGAACGAATGTAAGAAACAACAAAGTGAAGAGACATTGAAAATGTAACGTTATTTATTATTTATTTTTCTTTGAGTAGAGTCGTTTTTGTATGCTTGTTGGATGTTTATCTTTTTATCGTTATTTATTTTCACCATTTCCGGAAATGAATTAAACAATTACGTGTATAAAAGCCGATGGATTTTTTCAGAACGCATCAGAATATTTCGATTTGATTTATTAGTTTGCTGGAGTTAAATTTATCCATTGAAATTCATCATGTTTATTGATAGAATTGTTGGATTGACCGTTATCTACATTCTTTGCGTGCTTGGACACGTTTCGTGTTCAGGATCTCCTGAGGCAGTCGCTCAAAATGGGACTAAGGATACGGTGAGATGAATAAAAATTTCTAGAAAAATAAAAATACTTTTTATTATCTATTCTTGCGTTGGCGTTTCCATTGATTTTATTTTATTTATCAATCGTATTTTTTTTATTACATTTTATAGTACGTTGGAGTTTGGTATCTTTTGGCTGTTGCAAATTCTCAGCCGAAAAATGGGACCTTTTCATGCGGCTGGTTCAATGTAACAAAGCAAAACGGCGGCGATCATTTGTTTATCAATTTTAAAATAATAGGAAATGGAAAATTGCGTGAAACAAAAGATCGAGTGAAAATTGTTGGCTCTCAAGTTCATTTCAAGGTCCCATACAATGGAATTAGTGAGTAAACGAATCAAAATATGAAACCAGTATCAACTCATTCAAATTAATTGACTAATTAAAGCATATTGTTATTGTATTGAATACTCAACAGTAATTCGATATGAGAGTTCTATTTGATTTTGTTTTTTATTTGTCTTCACTTTCTCTTCATAGACGATTTGATTTTGGACATGAAGAAATACAATGATGATGCAAACATAATTATGTCATACAACTCCACAAATAAAGGATTTGCTGAATTGATATCACGAGAACTTTATGCTGGAGCAGATACAATGTTGGAATTTGAAGGTCATTGTAAAAAAGCAAAATTGTTTATGACCAAAATTAACCATACAGAATGTTCGTACAACTAAAATCAAATTCACATCGTTTTCAACCGTCAGTGCATTTCAACTTTCATTTACCTGTTCAAATACGATACAGCCTTGTTCCATTTGTTTGTTATCATATATACAATCTATTATTCAGTTACAAATTAAACGAATAGATTGGCAATGAAAATATAATTTATTAAAATGTGTATTATATAAATTTGGTGGAGAAATTAAACTGTTGATATATTATTCATCTATACTGGCATTAATTATTCCATTATTTTCAAATTACAATGTCGACGGCCATTTTCATGAATATCAACTTGATTAATTTGTCCTCCTTCATGGTTTTATACCTTCCATATTTCCCAATACAAATGTCATCGAAAATTGGACTTTTCTCGAACATGTCGAAATTTTCCACGCAGATTTTGTCATCGATATATACGGAGAATAATATATTTAGAAATGTTTGTAATGGAGGCCATTTTTCACGGAATTCAAATTTCATTATTAACACAACGATATGGGTGTTTTGTATTTTGATTGTCAGTGAAAGTTATTCAATCATTAGACCAAAGTAGTAATAAAATTCTGTCTCTTTGATATTTCATTAATTAATTGAATTTAATTATTTGCAAATTCTCTTTTTGTGAGTTACCAATAAAAACATTGAGATTTTATTTTGGCTCAGTGGGTATTTCCATTAGCCTTAAAATTGCAACTCATTATGACGCGAAAAAATTGATCAAAAACGAAAAATAAAATCTGTCGAAAAACTATTTTGATTTCATGTTCACTTTTAGTATCAATAATTTTTTATAAATAATATATTTTATTGATAATGTGTGAATGCACACATTTTAATTGCGATGCAACATTTTTTTTTATGCTGTAAAGGAAAAAAATGGTGGTCAGAACGTATCGTAATCTGTAGTAAAATCGTTGCACGGAAATTTTCCCCTTCTTCACCTCTTCGCAAAATAGACTAAAAATAGCAGAAGAAACAAAAACATTGAAGTACTGTGTACACTCATGCGATAATTTTTATGGGTTTTCGTATGTGATATGCATGACACATCCTTGAGAATGAACCAATGACATTCGTGAATGCAAGTCGTAACCTGTTTGGTAAATCCTTGAACTGAAAATAGTTAGTCTATAAAATGGAAAAAAGTCACGAATTAATAAATTGATATTACGGAAAATTATTTGCCTTTGTTGACTTAATTGCAACAAACACGAGCGCGTTGAATAAACGTTTTGAAA
>JAPYZH010000642.1:0-23111 GCA_030523085.1 Meteorus colon | reverse complement strand
CCCCCCCCCTATTCATAAATTCGATTATGAATAACTTTTACTTCGTCATTATAAGAACAAATGCCAACCGAGCTTTCGTATTATAGTGAAATATGGTCTGTATTATAATCTTCACTTCATTACCACAGTAAAAATCAGGTAATAAACTTCACTAACATTCATCATTTCAGTCATTTTTGAAATTACTGTGGGACATCGTAAATATTGATTGAGATTATAGTATATTTTGATATGACCATACCGATTTCTGCCATAATGTAGATATTGTCCATCGATACTATGTGATCATAGTAATGAGGAGAATATCCATATGGTATTGCGTAGTTCACAATTAAGGCAAGTATGAAGAATCATTTATCATTCGAAACCCGGTAAAAATTGAGAAGAGAATATGTACACTACAGTGTAGGATGGCATCCCCCGTCGCGTATTAAGGTAGTTGCCTCGCTATTTGAAAATATTAAGATTTGTTCGAAAATGAGGCATTGAATAGAAAAACGGATGACCCATCAAATATTGAAATTTAGTGATAGTTGACCACAGGATATACGAGATAATTGTAATTAAATAAGAGACTTTTAGTACATGCAGCATGGGTGAAGCGTGGGATAATCGCGAATTTCGTTTATTTCTGTATCGAAGGAAAATTACCATCTCCCCAAAAAACTAATATGTAATAGAGTTAAACATTTAGAATCACCTCACGAAAAATGAAAATTATTTACCACATAGTTTTGATGAACAAATGCAAAAAAAGGAACTTCAAGATGAATATTTTCAATGGAGGGGATATTGAGACGTTGCGACATCTGCGCTCAGAGAAACTTTTTTTAGTATATGTGTATTCATAAAGTGAATGCTCATGTGTGAGACGTACAGTCGGGTCAAAAGTACAGAGCTCACAATCCTAGACTTTCGGTCTATGAAATGTGGGTTCTACGCTGAAACTTTTTGACTCGACGATCGCAAGGCAACTACCTTAAGCCCACTAATTACAGCAACCAGTTCGAAAAAAGTAATATCGAGAGAAGTGCGTTTGAAGTTCGAAACTGTTCCGGAGCGTTGTAGTTACTGTGTCACTGAAATGGCTATAACTCTGGAAATATTCCGAATTTTCCGTTCCATTGAATTACATCTTCTTGAAGGTTTCAACCTCCAAGAAAACGCGGAAAGAATTGATTATTTGAATATTTATATGCAATATGCTCTCCTGAATATGTTACATTTTCGAAACATGGCATACTGAATCAATTATGGATATGTATGGACATAATATCGCCAATATGACATCACGAATCTTTCTAGACAGACTAAATCAATCTGACAAATACGAGTGATCGGACCATCGAACATTCGATCTTATTGGAAACAGAGATGCCTCATCGCGGCACCTGGTGGTAGAAAAAATAGAACTATTCAATAAACCCTGTATACGGTTTGCAAAATGATGTTACGTTGACCTTCATAAGCCATCGAATTTTCTATTTCAATACACGTTAAAGCGACATTTGCATAGCTAGAACCTCAACTGTGTAAATGGAAAAGTCTTTCCCGAATGTGTTCACATTTCCCTCCCAAAACTTCACTACATTAATACATCACGTTTCATATATCACCGAACTTGATTTCACACACAACGGGGTGTACATTTTTGTTGACCTCTGACGTTTTGATACAATGCTCACGGACTTGATTACATTGTTGCAGTTGGGTCTCGCTTCACTAACACTACACTCCATGATATGTCCAGCGCGTTTTACTCTCTCATCTTTATTAAAATCTTTTTGAGAAGGATTTGTACTTGCCCAAGAGAGAATAGGCTCGAAGTTTCAAAATTACGATCCAGTAGTGCATATACATGAATGTATTCGCTTTTAGATTGTACGCATTTAGTTGGAGAAAAAAAATACTGTCTCAGGAAATTTCTACGGAGAAGCTCTGAGTAATTTCTTTTCCATTATTCTTTTATCCTTTCTTTCATGCGTCAAGAAGGTTCATATGATTCTAGTCGAAGATGCAGAGGATTGTGAACACAGCAGCCGTTCGATTGTCACATCTTTCTCTACCGCGCTTGGTGGCGAGCAAGATTTCACAGAGCTGGATTATTGAAAATCGGAGAAACCAAAAGTTTTAGCTTTCATATGAATTTATTTGGTAGGTGAACGAAGGATTTAAAAACAGAAAACAACTCCCTATCCATTGTACAGTCGCTGCACGAAATAGTACGGTTTTCATATTTTTGCATTTCCGGTAGTAACGAAATATGAATTGAGCGAAATAAAAATCCCATCGTTCACCGACTAGATAAATTTATACGGGAGTTAAATCTTCTTGTTTTTCTGATTCCAGATGATCCAGTTCTGAGCCATTTAGCTCATCATCAAGCGCTTCCAGAAAGAGATGTCTCAGAGAAACGGTTGTTCCATCTGCAATTTTCCGAATTTTCAACTGAGAAAATTGCAAGAATCCGTCCAATAAATGTAAATATTAATAAAAAACTATTGGAACAGATTTTACTTGATGTTTTTTTTTCGGAAATTTCCGAAGAGAGTGTCTTCTTCACCAGCTGACTGTGTAAAATTTTCCGATAATCACTTTGACTCTGACGTCAATATTGAAAAAATAATCCGAATTCACATCAGGGTATTATCATCTGTAAGACAACTTTCAGTTTTGATGATGTGTCATTTGACTTCCAGGAAATTACTCATGAAGTATATTAATATTTGCAATCGATTTGGCTTCAAGAGAACCACGGAATAATTCGGCTCCGTCCCGACTCATTTCATAAATGCGAGTTGAAAAATCGATAAGAAAGTTGCATCAAAGCTTCCCAAACACAAGCTACAACATCAGCATGCAGTGGCGTGATACTCATTCGCTTTCTCGGTACCTAAATGACCGGACACACTTCGATCTCTTTCACCATACTATCTGCACACATTAATTGTTTGTATGGTAAATACATCTTTTTCACATTTATCCCAATATATATGATTCTATTAGCATTCAGAGTTTTATGTTATTATCAACCGCCCAGTGTCTCAATCCTGCTGATGTGTCCATGTTGATAAGACACAAACAGGAGACGTTTATCACTCGAAATATGAATTTTGAGAGTCCTAAGTAATCATAAATTAAAACACCCAATAAAAATGAAAATTTAATATTCACGCACGAATACTAAGACAATGCAACTACACTGCAAATGAATATTAGATTTTTTTCGTATTTATGCACTTCTAAGAACGACATTACGTATATAAGTTATTGAATGGGCATATGCTGATACATGTACTCAGCGGTCTCACATAAATCCCCAAAATAACCAGCTTCATCTACATCAATAAGCATCGTCCTCTGCGAATGAAATTAGGGATATTATTGGGGACTATTCACCCATTTTGGCTGTTTATATAGAGCGTTTCAAAATGAATCGGTGCGCATGATAGAATTTCCAGAGAATTTCAAACATAATTGTGCCGAATAGCTTCTTACATCAAACTGAAATAATAGAGACGTAAATGTTGTGAAATCGTTTCAAGAAAAATCCATTGAGAAAAAAAAATATAATAACATATGTGCCGATTTAACAACGCTATACTTGTGTATTGTCGGCAAATTCTTCATCCGTCTTCGTCCAAATCTACATATATCTATACAAGAATGTATTTACAGATGCTACATCCACCCTCACATTCACATCATCATGCTTCGAAATTATCAACAATGCTGTATCACATTGACCATAAAAATTCAATATCCCACAGTTTGCCATGAACCTATATTTTCATTCATCTGGTTACAGTTCAATCGACTTCTCCGAGTGATACACATTAATCATTTAATAAATTTACAGGGTCCTATAGGACTCGATGGGCCGAAGGGTGAGCCGGTAAGTTCTCCATAATATTCCATAAATATATATTCATGGCCTAGAACTCTGAATATTTCTAGTGTAATGCACAATACTCTGTATCATGAGAGTAAATTGAATATTTTTAATCATACTTCGGGAAAATTTAATATGTTACCCACGAACAGAATAATATTCATGAAACATACATCGAATCATCCCCGAAATAACTCGGACTTCAGGTTAGATGAAAGAGGGTTCCGAACACAATATAGATACCCGAGGAATTTTTCTGGCAAATTTTGTATAGTATCTTTTCAGTGTAATGCTGCGGAACGAAACGAACAACATTGAAAAAACTCTAATGTAACTTTTTTGAATTTGATCTTGTAGTAGGTTAACGAATAAAAATAATCAGAAAACCAAGAAAAAATCGCGATTTCAAAGTTAACTTTTAGATTGGTTCGGGATTATCAGGATGAAAGAGTGTTGCAAGTTTTCCTTCAATAGATAAAATAATAGACAAATCGTAATTGAACAAATACTGGGGGGAAATTTGTGGATGAAATATAGGCAAAGTGATATAAAAGAATAGCAACCAATGATTAATCATTCTTAGGAATCCAATTTGTTAATTATGCGTTGATAAGAAACGTGAAAAGTAGAAAATTTCGATTTACAGACATTTCTGATTACAATGTCTATTCAACACTCGATTTTTGAACCAACACATTTATATCCTCACGGACGAACGAGGCGACCGAACCGCATAATAGAAAAAAAATGGAATATTCTTTCCCATATAACTGATAATAGTGTGCATTACCGTTCAATTAAATGTTTATTTCATATTTTTTTTTGAAGGGCCAAAACGGTGAGAAAGGACAGAAGGGAGAGCTTGGGAGTCCAGGTTTCGATGTTTTCTCCGCCGTGAAGGTAACTATTATGAATAGTGAGAGGTTTCAATCAAACAAGCGCAATGGAATAAACTACTTATACTGACAACTGCATGTGTTTTGTGATGAATATGATAACATGAAACAAAGGACAAGGACATACTTTCAGTGTGATAACGATCACATAGAACTTGATTACGTACGATACATAAATGTGAAATACACCTTACAGAGCAAAAATTGATTAGCTTTCAATAAATGTGCAAATATAAACTGTGAAGAAATTCCAAATTCAGATCACGCGGCTGATATTATCGATAACATATCAAATTTCGTTAGTGCTGATAGGGTCAAGAGTTCAGCTGCGTTCCGAAAAATACTACTGATTACCTCGTCAATTATAATGTGATTTTCAAGATCAATCTCCCGATTGATGTAAGTACAGATGAGATTTCGATTCACGGCGTGACTCGAATTCTATTTTTTCAATCGATCATTCTGCTATAAAACCATGTTTAGAAATCAAAAGAATGGGTTTGCTGACTTTTTTTTCTCGGAAGTTTACGAAAAAATTGTGAAAAAAAGAAATTGTCTTGGTGCGTGAACACCACACGCCAGAAGGGGATGCTAGTGATGAGGCTAGTAAGAAAGTATGATGGACAAATTACTCTGAGATGTAGTACTATTTTTGTACTTTTGATGGTCTTCAGGGAGCTATAGCTCTAAGATCAAATTAAATTATTTATCGATCTGTCTGTTTAATACATATGCAATTTTATATGTTATATCACAAAAAAGTAATGCAATATTATTTCAACATTTCATTCGTGTAGCGTGTCCGTGTATCTGTGAGCGGGTGTGCGCGTGAATGCGTAAGTGTGTATGTGTGATTATCCCGGGTATTATCATCTGGTTCAGAATCGGCTGAATCTACGATAGTAATGATTAGGTTGCTGTAGCCCGAATATGAAACGGAATGTTTCAATGTTTCTTCTTATCGGTTCCAATTTTCAATCCAATCTGATCTTCTGACAAACGTAACAGCACATAAACTTGGAAACAATTAATGAAATGTTAACATAGTAAATGCACGCTGGGCTCCACGTTTCGAAATCTCGCTGTGCTTCCGAGAAATCGATCTTTGAAAAATCCATTTTGAGAATGAGGTTTTTTTTGTTCATAAATTATCGCAGATATTATATAGAATTTATAAGTTTATGAATCAACATACTCATAAAAGGGGCCCAGAATACTATAATCACCCTCAATATATGTAAAATTACCTCGAATTATGAATGATCGAAATTCGTTTTCTTCGAACGTCATGAGATTGGAAAAGTAATTTTATACATTATCTAGTATTGCAAAATATTTTTTTCCTCCATAAAAATCTGCGATGAGGGGAATGAAAACATATAAACACCATAAGCGATATACCACGAGCATACATGCACAATAGGACTATGCATGTGAATTTAGAGATGCAGTCGTGTTACTGCTGCGCTACTATAGTATCGCCTGAATAACTATGAGCCCCCTGTCTATATATATACTACAGTCTAAGTTTGATACAAATTCATCTTCTACCGATAAAAATACATATTCTTCTACTCAAAACATGCATAAACTGAAACAGCAGTACCTTCTTACGACTGGAATTTTCCTTTCGTTGTAGGAATCTACTAAAATATGTGAATGAGATATATATATATATATATGTTAGATTCGAATCTACTTTAACTAATACATGGACTGTCGCTAAAAATATGAATGCAATGGAGGTCAATAATACTCTGAAGTCTTCATGGCTTCACTGTACCCGATTGTTGATTCAATATAGAAACTACTTCATAAACTCAATTACACTTTCATAATGATAATAAACTACGAGATATCATGAGAATTAGTCAGATGACAATCAGTTACGTTGCTACCGTGAAACATCAACTCCAATTACTTGAACGTATGGGTGCACCGATTATACGATTCGATTGCTGCAAGTAGATGATATCACACGCCCATGTCCGCAGACAACTCAACCTCAACAATTCAATGGCGGCGACTCACCCGTGGACAAATCAACCAAATGATAAATCAGCTGGACGACAAATCAGCCGTCAAAATTTCAGCTGAATAACGATCCAACCATGTCTATCTGCAATATATATTTATGGTCTTACCCATTCTATCAATTTTGTTTCCATGCTTTTGTTTAGAGTTTATAATTATATGAGTGCTCGTAGCTCTGTGAATTTGAATTGACTGAATCTTGTTGATGGATGTGATCGTTGTCATTGAGATGACCGTTCACGATGAGGAGTTGAAAAATTTCCAAATTGTTTTTCAATTTTATTACGAAATGGTATTTGGATCAGTGAAAATGACATAGAAGTTTGTTCATCTCCACCGGCGGTAAGAAGCCATTGCGATTCAACGGGTATCTTTGTAGCGGTCTGAACTGTTGATTTGTCAATTGGTTGAATTGTCGCAGTCAATTCGTTACAAAATATTTGGCAATAAGATAGAAGACGCGATCAACATACAAGTCTTGTAATATAATCATAAAACAATTTGATAGAGGCATGTAAAATATGTGTTTGAGACTCCGTATCGAGAGACATCCCATAATCACCATACGGATACACCCCTGATGGAAAATGGGTATTTCAAATTTTCTCATGAAGTGCCATATTCTGAATTTATTTGTCAAATTCTGCGAGAAGTTTCTATAAATCTTGTAACGAAATTTTCACAATCTTAATTATCTTCGATGATCATGATAAGTATATTATGAAAACGAGTACAAAAATTAACATTTATGAATATGCCGGAGCATGCTATTATAAAATAAAATCTGACATGATCCATTTTTACAAAAATAGATAGACTCGCGTACGTCGCTACTTTTTGGCATAAAATATCATGAACCGCCGTATATCACGACATGTTGAATATGGCAGGAATATGATAGAGTATGTCATAATATGACATGATCTATTCCATCTTGATTTTTGTTGGCACATTCTATTATATTTTGAATTCATCAATCCTACTGCTACCCATTGAAATTGTTGAGAGTCTAAACAATTACGGCTTTTTACATTTGAAATATCATATAAAAATATTTTGTGATATGAAATTACTTTTGAAGTAATTGCATCAGTTGCCGTATGCTGACGTTTAAAGAATCCATTGACATAAATTCTGTATCTCAGAATCAAATGTAATGTGACAAAATTTTGACACATAACATTCGATTGAATACTGCAGAATATTATCGATTGCCATATACATACGTTATTTACCATATTCTAATAGTTTTTGACTTTATTCCGATAGACAGAAATCCTCAAAATACGGTGTATCATTACATATGAAATGAGACTAAATCGTACAGATTATAATAATTTTGTCATATTTTGATAATTAATATTCTCTTAAACTATCGCAAAGAAGGTCAAAAATTATCTGATACTTGATGAAAAATAAAGGAAATTTCGTGATTTTCTGGCAAAATTTGAGAACTCCGTCAGTTTTTTAACGAAATTCTGTCAGCATCCAGCAATTTTTTCTGAATCACATTGTCCCGATTTCCATTGGAGATTATTCCGTAACCTCAGTCACTATCAGAAAATGTAGGGAGTAAATGAAAATGATCATTTCATGAATTATTGAACGTCAACAACACTTGTCTTTCCTATTCATGAAATACGCTAAATCACATGTGAACATTCTGAGAAAAAGATGAATAAAATCAATGTCTTCATACCTACGGGTCAATGCACAGGGATTGGGGTTAAAGAGATCGGTGACCACACTGCGCGGAGGAACGCTAGGCTACGCAGAAATCGTCGCATTGAAGGTAACACATGAGTGTTGAAGCACCAGTGAGTTTGCAATGACTGTGCATCTATGCACCGATTTATACTGATTTCTTTATTAGTTCGTCTGCATTACAGTACACATGATGTGAACCATTTTCTTTTCTTGTATGTGTAATAAAAAACGTCTCGCCAGTACGTTCCATTATAGGCCATTATATTTTCGCTTGAGATTGGAACTTATTTATTTTCTGTGCGATTATATTCATAGCTATAAGTATCAACAAAAAACAGATTGCAATAGTGAATTGATAAGTTGTTATTCTAATCTGCCTTTTTTTTTAGTTGAGTAGTAGTTCAATTTTTGAGTAGTTTGATAACTAATTTTAGGGTCTACAGGAGCGTGGGCATAATATATCAGCAGAAACCATCATCCAGCTGAAAGTAAGTTTTATGATTAGGACTCAACCAATGCAAACCCTCCTGAAACGTAACAAGACGATGTTATACGTGAGCGCTTACTACTCTCTCAAACCTTTACTAACATGTCTCTAATGCGAATTACCTTCAACCACTCTCATAACTCCATGAATGATACGCAGACTTGTGGTCTTGAGCATACTAACTTTTCATACACACTCTGCACAACTACAATTGATGGTAGTTGATTGCTTTTAAATCAATTCATAACTCTATTCATCAGTTTCCTAAACCATCGACATGAATGTATATACTCATATCTCATATTCGCCCATTTGTAATATCGGTGGAAGAACATTTGCCACATGACACTTCGGGAGGAAGTATGTGGCTGATGTGATGCAATGACGTAAGAAACAATTGATACTGCAACTGATTGATGAAGTACAATTTTGTATTAGCGATAGCCGAGTTCGCATGAAACTTTCATTGGCGTTTATTGTATTCTTGATGCTGAAATAATTGATACACAGTCGATATATATTTATGCATGTCAGAGTAACAAAGCTACAATATCTCCAAATATCGAATATAATTATGTAGTGCTTTTGAACTTTGCTTCTGATGAATAATATATTTTTCACTGATATCAGGGAGAACCGGGTGAACCGGGCCCTCGTGGGCCGCCAGGCATTGAAGGAGTAGCTGGACAGGACGGTAGACAGGGGGTGAAAGGTGAAATAGGTCGACCAGGTGAACCAGGGCCTCCAGGTCCCATCGGACCAGCAGGCCCAATTGGGCCGCCAGGAACACCAGGTCTTATTGTGAGTCTAGACCCGTCACGGGTCCGCCTGAGCCAAGCGGATAATGGTTAATATAAGGGGGGGGGGGGGGGCTTATACCCAGCGGCACCGGGTTTGAACGCGTGCAGATGTATTTATATTTTCTTATATTTATATTTATATGTGTACACCCGGGGTGGCGTGGAGTCCTGACTTTTTTAGCTTCGTGAGGGTAGTGTAGACCTTTACTTTGAGAATATTGCCACGTAAAGGAAGTCTATGATCGTCACATTATGACTTTCACTAGAAGCAGTAGAGTAATACCGATCGTTACCCATTTAAAAAAAAGTAGAAAATATAATGCTTCAATCAAAAAGTGCTACACATTTACCGAATAGTTTTCAACACTGAGTTAGATAGCCATGTTCGGGATAACATCAATAATTTTCCACAAGACAACATGTTTGATATATGATTTCGGATTGCTTGGATATTATGATGTAATTGATTACTCGGATCCGCATTATAACACAATAGTATTGCAAATTATATTGCAAACTCACCACAATCAATGCTGTTATTCTGTCACTGGACTTTGTGGAAAATGAAATCCTTACGGATTCTGTGAAGAGCACTTGAATATTGCTGATCATCCTTCATACAATTCTTATATGAACTACCATGAATCTCATGAACACACACGCACCCACACTATAATTTGAGAATAGTCAGAAACTGCTGAAATGACCTCGAAATGTCAATCTGTCGAAAAATCGATTTTTAAGGTATTTACAATAATTTCCCCAATCGGAAGTTCAAAAATAGAAAGTTGTTCGCCATAGGCTAGAGCTATTATCACGAGCTATTTGTCACTGTTTAATTTGGGAGTGTTCTCTGTAGCGCCCACTCGTTTGTTTATTCTCCGAAAATTGTTTACTTCCTTCATCTAGATATGTTTTTGTCGGTTGCACGCCTATGAACGCCATGGAGATAACTGACCCGACTTTCAACCAAATATTTAACATTCCTCAAGAGATTATTTCTGGTTACAATAATCAGAAAAATAAATCCGCAGGTGCAACACTCCGCTTTCGTAAAGCTGCATTAGAAAGAAGTGCTATCCCTACATAGCTGTGTGTCGTGTTGGATTGTAATAATAGTTCTTGATAAGATCGAGACTACCAGTCCCAGTAACTCATCATTAAAACTCTGGTACTCCTCTTCTCTCTGTTTCATTCCACCCTCTTCCAGCAAAGAACCATGAGCCCATCGCTCAGTCTGTTTGTAACCCGTTACGTTGTTGGTACATCGTCGACTCCCCAATCTCATAGAGCGAGTCATCTCCAACAGATTATCCAGTAGAGTCTGTTACAGAAAAAGGAATCCTTAATCGCAAAATAAAACATGAGAAAACCGCATTCTTGCGTATGTCACGTACTAAGTGCGTTTAGATATCAATGGGATGCTTCATTATCAATCACCGTGTTGCAGGGTACTAAAGGTGATAAGGGCGACCGAGGCTTCACAACATCTCTTGATGGCAAGCAGATTCCGTTGGGTACATTTGAAGGTCCTCCGGGCCCACCTGGACCGGCTGGTAAGATTTTATGCATCATTATATACAGAAACTAATGTCATTACAGTATTATCTAGCTTCTCCAATTCGGTTGCAATTCCACGTATATCCATCGAGGATAAATTGATAAAATTTAATGACTGGCTTTGCAATCATGGTACTTGATCATATTGTCCTGACATCCATTGTTTCTGCAATCCGTCTATGTAGTCCAATAAAAGCGAAGTTTTTGAAGGTGATAATGATGAGTCGATGTTTCTCCGATTGAATAGACCCTGACTTTTTGGCTTTGTCTCGTCCGCTCACGTATTCTCGCCTTTCCAGACTTTCCCTACTGATATCCTCTCCATTACATTTAACACAGTAGCCACTTCATTTATTCCCTATTAGAACTGTCACACACTCTGTCAATTTTTTTTACTCTTCCACCCTTTTTCATCATAGAGCGATAACGCATATGATCGAATTCCCCTCTGCAGTGAATCATTCCCTCACTTTTCTGCAGAATTTCATTTTCACGATATTGTCATCATTTATCATTGCTTCCACCCACTTGACCATATGTATTCGTATATTAGCTTTCCTGGTGCAACAGGTTCGACGTTTTGCACATAACTTCTTATCTGGTCTTGAAAAGTCATGAGAGGATGTTGATTAGCACTAATGAAATTACAATGGCAAATATGTTGAATAAAAACCACACTGTGCACGAGAAATGTGTTTATATTTGAGTTTTTCTTCTTAATCTCCGACATCACATACAATACTATCTGTTGTGCGTTACTTTTTATTTTTGAAAACGGGCGAGAGTACATGAGCAATAATTATTGTTTTCATCCACTGAATATGTTGATGTAAATCCAAAACCACAGGCCCCCAAGGAGAAAAGGGTGATATGGGTCTTACTGGGCCACCTGGCCCGCCCGGCGCAAAAGGCATCCGTGGCAAGCAGGGCAAGAGGGTAAGCTTGAGTGAGGTCTTAATGACTAGTCGAGACTGTCCTCCACCTGCTCCAACATGTAATCTTGCTTCATCTCTGCGAATGAACAAAACTTCTGAATCTATCTTCAAAATTAATATACATGGTGTTCCCCGAACCAATATTGGTCAATGAATATCAAAGGAGCTCGCTTTGCCCGGAAAAGCTCTTCTAAGATAACGTAGATCACGGTTATCGTGGTGAACACTATCAAAAAGTCTTTTATAGGTTTACTACAAGAAATTTTCCACACATCCAAAGTTCCTTCCATTCTTCCGAACGACTGCTTGGGCTCCTGGTATTTTACACTCGCATGGCCGTATTAGAACACTGCATGCGGAACGTTAGTTAATACGAAACGCATCTTTCAAAAAGGCCTCATATATCTATACTTAGAATATAAAGACTTTAACGCGTGAATCATGCTTCGATCGCTTTATAATCAGGGAAAATTCAGTCTGATATCGTGTTGGGCGCATGATAATGTGAATCCATTATTTACATCCATCCATACTTATTCATGATACCAATACTCCGATACCATGCTTCTAATTTTGTAAATAAAAATGACACAAGGTTTACTGCGATCTCAAAATAAATTGCTACTATCGACGTTCTACCTAAATTTTTCACTTGTATACCAAATACTTTTTTCTCGTTATTTCTCATATTCGTCCCTGACAGTGTCAATTATTCATTCTCACCTATCGAATTCATTGGTGTTGATTTTTTCCCCCGTCATCATTTATTCTGTCATTTTTTCTTCATTGTCATCAGTCATGTTTGATCCAGATAAAACATGTTGGTGGAAGCGAATTGTTGAATACTTAGATGACGATGCATATCTTAAATCGAATTTCCTATTCTATATCTAAAATGTGAAAGAACCTTACCTTATGTCACGGAATTAATACGAGGAAAAAATAGATTATGGAAAGGAAGGATCACACAGTTTATATCTGGAAAGAAGAAGGTAGGGCAATCGGTTCACCAATTATCTTCATACATGGCCTAGGTGACAATGAACTCTTAACTATTGATTATGAGAAACGATAAGACTACATACCCAGGCGTGCCCAAGAAAAACGTCACACGGAAGTTTTGAATGACTTAAATATCTCGAATGTTCCTTCGTTTGCAGTTCCCTGACTCATTCGGCAACGCACTCGTCTAGCAACCGCTAAGTCACTGGCTCGTAGTGCGAATTTTTTTTTCTCCCCTTTCTACTAAACTTTCTACTCATATTCCAAACGTGCACAAACGAGATAATTAAGGATTTATGATTAAAAATTTATATTCGAGCGATTTTTTTTTACTGGCGAGGAGGATAGCTACTTGTTTGTTTACACAGAAAAATGATGTCACTTGAGGGATGTTACTGACGAACATACCGGACCTCCAGGCACAATTGCCTGAGTGGTAGTTACCTGAGATTCAATTACCTTATTTTTTAGTCAAGGCTTGCATTCGAATTACCCAGCGCTATTCTGAAAAAAATTCATTTATCAATTCAAACATGCGTGAAAAAAAGCAGTGACAGCACAAATAACCCAATAGAACCGTACAATTCATGGCTGGATGTCACAATTCAATCTTTTTTTTTATTTCTTTTTCGATACTTTCTACTTTTCACTCATTTTTATACAAAATAACATCAAAGAATAAAAGATAACAACTACCCGCACGAAGCCAGCTCGGTTTAGGAGCTTGACATCACACCGACTGTGACATATAAATGTATAAAATATAAATATATACACGCGTCCAAGTGTATTGATGCTGGGCAAAAAGATCCTCTTCATACAAGCCATTGCCTTTCATTGGCCTGGATGAGACAAACCCACTAACGGCTCGGTGAAGACGCACAGGAATTTTACCTCCAGATTATATAGAACCGCTGTACTGCTGTGTATCAGCAATGCATGTCGATGGAGCGCTTATCTCCCATCGTCCGTGGGCTCCTTACAACATCTGCTATACCAGCTATACCAGCTATACCAGATATACCATCTGCTATATCTATAGCGACTCAGCTGTTCAAGACACGCAGAGATATCTGCAACGCTCTACTAAATCTACAACAGCCCAAGGAGTTGGCGCATAAGATCGCTGTCTTGTGCTACCGTTCCGACTTGCCATCACCATACAAATTACTGCTAATAGAAATGCTTCAATAGCCTTCCGGATCCTGTGCATAGTTAAGCGGAGAATTGAGTAACAATAATTACGAATACGCCCCGACGAGACTACGGATATAAAAACTAATAAATAGAACGGCGATTGCAAGCAAAAGAACTTAACGGATTCTTATAATGTGATCGCTTTTCTTGCTGTTCACCTAGAGATGATTGGAAACTCTGGCTTTAACGGTGGGAAGATACAGGTACTTTGTTCCAGGCAAACATCCAAAACCCCCCTTCTATCGATGAAGTTTATTCATCTCAAAAGATCAACAATATCCCAAAAAGTCTGCACCTCGGTACTCGATGATGTCGCCTTTGTCATGTCAATATCTTTCCAATATTGCCTCAAGACACTGTTGCTGGCTTGACTCATTCACTTCCAGCATTTTTACTCGTTTGATTCCCAACTTTTTCCAGAGGTTTTCTCTCACTGATTTAACTTGACTCGTCACAATTTATATTTCACACATTTGACTCATGTGTCCCTCGTACGACGTTTGTTTCAGAATGAATCGTTACATAATCTCTCATCGTCCTTTGTGTTTCCTTGTTCCCGCATCCAAATTGGCGGAATTCAAATATAGTTTTCGGACCAGCCGTAGCGTCGTCACGTCTTGGATAATCAAGTCCATTCAAATATCAGTTGATTGATTGATTGACGTGATAGGAGGCTAATTCGCGGTTTTCACCCGGAAAACTTATCGTGCCTTGATTTATGCTGTCCGGATCCTATTGTTCCATCCTGTTAACGTTCTCATTCCCATCGCCAGTAGATTCATCGCTGCAGTGCGACACTAGCCTGTTTTTGACGGTGCGTTTCACCGAACTTTGTCCTGTTTTTGACTTAAGTTAGGCGTGGTCGTCGTGGATCATAATCCTTCATTATCAAATCCATAATTGTATCATCTTTTTATGTTAGATTTATGGATATGTTGTTTCGCATCTCTTCTTCAAAGTCAATCTTCATGACCTCTTCAGAGAAGCTATCCAGGTACGCTGTTCTGTCGGTGCTCCTATCTTGCTAGCCATCAAGAGGTATTTATTGCAGTCACATGAACAAAGATAATTCACATATCTGCTTCATAGTAGTAAGTGACGGTGAAGCCGGTTTCTTTTCACGTAACTTATCTGGAAGACTGTACCCCGCGCCAACTCTTCGCAATATTGATCTTAATCTGTAAAATCGACCCCTTGTTGTCTACATAATTTCTAGTTATTATGATAAAGCCCTATACGAGAAAAAACAATTTTCTATCGTTATTCGAATCGTTGGAAAGGCTATCTAACCTTGTTCTACATATCGAAATATTTGGTATTGAGGTATGCCCACGAACGGGTACTGCGGATGTCGTAGCTCCGAAATGTACGCCTCTAGTTATCCGTGTGTCGTTTATTTTCATCAGCAGGTGAAAACTTTAAAAAACTGTGCAGCGGCAAAAATTTCGCCTTCATACATCTGCTAGATGTTGCACAACTCATTGTTCCGAATGCCATTATGATTACTGTCATCCAGGCTTCCATAATGATGAAAGGATTGATTTTAGTATCCACGAGTTCTTTTCGATTCGAAAAAAATAAGGTGAATCATTTTTCATGTAAATACTTCACTTTGTCCCCAAATTCGCAATTTTCTTGTTTATGTACATTTAAAATATAAATGGAAAGATCTACAAAATGTAAAATGGAAGAAACAGTGATAGACGAGTACGTTGCGCGATGAGACGCGGACCTGCTTGCATACAGCGAAACATTCGAGATATTTAAGTCACCAAAAATTTCTGGATAGCATTTATCTCAAGTATACCTAGGTATCTAGCCTTATGACTTTACGGAATTAATAGTAGAAAGGTCATCGTCCCTTACCCCAAGTATAAGGCAAATTTGTTGTCCGATTTCCCCACTCTTACCTGGTGAGATAAAAGATTTCTATTGATGGACATCGTAAAAATGAATGTCAACATAGTAAATATATGTCATCTTTCATCTATACCCGTGATCTTCCGCATTGTTATTTGCGCGAATCTCAATAAGTACGTAGTCAAAAATGCAGCATGCCTTGTCGATAAGGCATGTAATAGTGAAGGGTAGGAAAATGTATTCTTCACCGTACGCACTTCGTAGTTGACAATAAATAGAAATTCAACAAAGAATACATGATATACGTCTATCATCAAAGTCTATTCCAACCTACTGATGAATTGTGCCATCACGTCACGATTCGCTTTGGATCAGTGTATTAACGAGTGAAGAAAGTTTCGCGAAGTTTCAATTTTATTTGTATTGCAAACACGTTCGTATAAATATTGGTAATAACCTGAACATACGGCATTACTTTTTGTGTCGCCCATGTGAGCACTTGTGCATATTAGCAGCAAACAGGATTCGTTCAAATTGTGTTCGAATATTTATTTGAAGTAAGTCGTAATTAACGAGCCACACGGGGGGTGGGGGGCGACAATGATGACGTTCCCCCTACTAAGAGCCCACACGATCCAGGTGTCCCGTCACACATATTAAGGTGTGCCAGAAATGAGAACAAATTTTTTTAAGCCAGCTCAAACATTTTAATCCAGTTACAGAAGACGTCTGAGGAGGTCAACACTCTCAGTTTGAATACTCAGATAATGCTCACAAAACTTCTCTAATTTCCATTTATTCAAGATGGATGAAGCGCAGTTTCACCTCCTGGATTTCATAGCAGGTCAACATATGGTGATGCCAGAGATATAGTTGAATGATTGATTCAAAGCTCCACAGAATATGATAACAATTATGATGTTGTTATACTCAGATAATCGAAGTTGATTAAATTAGATGTGTTTTCGAATAACTTTTTTGGAATCATCAATCTCATAGAAAACTAGTGAGCAACTGAGTCTCTTTGGTAGATTCTTCAATCCCATTGAAAATATATTCTGGGCTCGCAGTTTGTTGATCCGTTGGAGGATTATAAGATTTTGAGGGGAAAAGCACTTTTCGCACGACAAATAATTGGAGAATGCATCAATGCATATTTATACAAGTATATATATAAGAGTGTATCAAGGATTAGCTAGATTTCGAATAACTATATAAGTAGCTATTCAAGAGCAGCGAATATATTATTCGCATTTGACTCCGTGACACCATAATAAAATTTTTGCGTGCTGTATTATGTTCGGGCTCTTTGTTATTCACGCCATTATGTTTCAACTTCACAATCTGTTGAAAATGAGTATGATTCACATTTGGAGGAAAATTTTTAAGCTACTGATGTGTTGAGAGTTAATTGATTAATTTATTCCTAATAGATCTCACAAATATGCCCAAATAGTGACATATTATATGATCGTAAGTACCGTGTCTCGAAATTTCTTATATTTTTAGTTCAATTATAATCTATCTTCACTCAAAATCGAAGAGAGAAAAATAATCGATGAACTTCTACGCGGTAAATGATAGTGTGAGGTTATAGCCTGCAACTAATCTCTTTGTTTATGTAGCAAGTAACTACTCACTTCTTGTCGCCCCGCGTGCGGGTGCCAAGGCAATGCAACTAATAACCCATTAACTACTACCAATAGTGGCCGAAAATTAATCGGTGCAACCCCTATCACCACCATCTAGATTTTCTGTAAGTATTGCACTTCATACAGAGAAATATATTATTATTATTATTATTATTATTATTATTATTATTATTATTATTATTATTATTATTTCGACTATTAATTATTGATTGATTGATTATACTTTTATTGTTAATAATATTATCATGTATATTGTTGCTGATGTTGTTGTGCTGTTATTGTTGTTTTTGTTGTAGTTGTTTTCATCAGTACTATTTGTATTATCGCTATTGTTGTCGTTCTATTATTTCACGCATAACTGCCGCGCACACTTTTAATAGATCCTCTAACGCTGTGTATATTCGTATTTGTACGCTTGTGTGTGCGTGCCAGTGTGTCTTCGAATGTCCATTTATTATTTATTTTCTCGTCAAAATACCTTCCTGGCCTACCCGAAAACATATGCTAACCATTTTCTCGACTTGTCATTAACTAACGAACGATTCGAGTAGAAGACATTTTACGATTTATGTGGAGCTTCCTCACGAAGGTATTATGAGCACGTGGTTCAGTGTTGTGGTCAGACAACAATATGAAATTCATGTAAATTATAATCCAACGGATGCTATCATGCCTAGATTTTCAGATGATAGAAAAGAGGAATGAGTCGATTGATTTTCATAATACATAATGGCGTCAACGTGATGTAACATTACATCTTGCCCTTCCATAATCAATTCTGAAATGAATCGCGCGAATGTGTGAATGCCATGGGAGCAATAAGGAATAATATAGCTTTGCAAGCCTAAAACACGAACCGATCTTGAAGTATCATATTCTGTATAGGCAATCAATGGGGAATGCCGTTGTTCAAGGTCGACGATTGATCTACGTGGCCTCAAAGGCGAGTCTGGTAATCCAGGAGAAAGAGGCACAAAGGGCAATACTGGTCCAGAAGGTAGTTAACTTCCAAAATGTCACGTCAATGATCGAATACAGAAAGAAACAATAACGATGATAAATTTGCACGTATCGCGATTCTATCCTCCAAATCCGAATAATATTTACTGCCCACGGCGTAATATACAAATTAGCTCTTCGATCATTTTGATAAATTCTTCAACTTTTGAGCGCCTTTCTGGTAGTTAAGTCTGTTCGTTAACCTATATATTAATTAATGATCACTATTCAAGAGTTGGTACATAGGAAGTCACCATCCAGACCATGATTAATTTAGATTTGACTTGAAGTTCAATTGGATATCGCATTTTGATCTTCTGGAATAATCAAAACTCAGCATAAGATTATAACAATTCAGGTTGAATTGTTTGGTGGCCAACACCATCTCGTCCATTATGCGTGATATTGTGTACGTCCATGGTTTCTTACATTCCGTAGTAGTTCAAACTTTCATAATTCGCTTCATCTTATCCGGAGAATTCAGATAGTCGCCCTAGTAGGAATGGAGTCGCGTTTTCAACTAGTTTCTGACCAGTTCAACTGGAGATCAAATGAAACATGGCGACTGCTACAAACTGTCACTTCTGAATCGCAGGTTTCGAAGTTAGAAGTGTCATTTGTCCTCATAGGTTGTTAACTGCATAAAATGCACACGCCCACACGAGTGTATCACATCAAACATCGATGTGAACATGCTTCCGCCTCAGTCGTAGATAGCGCGATTTCTAGTTTTCTCACGTCATCACTGGCCAGTTTCTAACCTCGAGTCGGAACAAAACAGGGTTATATCTGCTAAGGCATCCTTATATTTTTAACTCGATGATAATTTCTTCCAAACAACTTCTTTGCAAACTGAAAGAATTGCAAATTTTTTATGATCAACTTTCAGGACCTAAAGGAGACAGTGGCATTCAAGGACCCCCTGGATTGGATGGTATTAACGGAGAACCTGGTGTTCAAGGCCCGCCTGGATTACCGGTAAGTTGACCGTTATGCGAGTCAATCTGAGACTTATCGTCTGTAGATTGTCCACTGTGAAGAAGAAGAAAATGAAACAACTTTCACGAACCCTACCATTCAACTATATAGTCTCTCAGTTATTTTCCCAACAACCCATATATCTTGAGTCAGTTGTAGTAAGAGGCTACGAGAATTAAAGTCAAAAAAGCCCCACTTGCGTCCCTCGGATGAGTGAAAAACTTCAATACACCAATCCGTGTAGATCCAAACATAAATTATGCATATCGAAATGAAAAAGACTGCATAGGCAAAGTGTAGAGGCTCGATCGCCGCTCAAACTGACAGGCTTTGAATCCCGAAATTATAAGTCATTTATTTTTTTTCTAACAAATGTTCAATCTAGCAAATATAATGTAACGTGTCACACGTATAAAATTTCTGAATGATTGATCAGATTTCCAATATTTTCGTCACACACTACGTTAATAGTTTGTCAGTGCGTTGGAACGCAACATACAGAGTCCACAGATATAATAGAGTAGAGCTGAGCATGAATTAATAAATGGCGTGGGACAATAGGTCGCAAATAGCTGACCGTACACAGAAATTCAAGAAAAATCGTATGTTATGTCATACCTAGAAGATGTGTATATACATGAAAATATTCAATTTCGGTTGTAATCACCAGTGAAACGCGGATGCGGACCTGCTCTACCGATATCAGGAGTAGTATACGGCAGGGATCTGGGTTCTCTAATTTCGGGGTTGAAAATCCTACCAACCCGAGCTGGGATCATTCACTCATAACAGTAATAGTACTGTTGTGCGATAAAGCCTCTTGAACGCATCACGGGAATAGGAGAGAGAACACTTTTCTCGTGGACGTATAAGTCCCTCTACCGCTCCCAATGAATCAACCAAGCATACGGGTAAGATAGTATTGCACTATCCAGCAGTGATCTTTTTTCAGCTCTCGAAATTTCATCACGCGTTATTATATTTCCCGCCTCGTTCTCGAGATTACAAATACGTAGTGAATCTCGAGTCAACCAGAAAATAAATTGGCTTTTTGCAAAATCTAAACGACGTTGCAAAGCTCATTGCGGATACACATTTCTAAATAAATCAGTCAAAGAAAAAACTTATTCTACCGGATGTATCCAAGCGGCTCGAGGAACTGTTGGACAAAACTAAGTCTGACACCGAGTTATTTGGTAAAAATTTGGCGAAAAAATTTAACGAGACCAAAGCGTTGGAAACGATGGGGCGTACGGTCGAGAACACCGATTTTCTAAAATTCAGCAATCGTAATCGCCAAACGACAAGCAGCCACTTAAACTTCCGAACCCCGCAGGGAAAGCGGACCTTTTCCAGCTACGCGGGTAATTCCTGTGCAGGCTCACAGAACCGATAAAGGTTACAATCCAGGGAAAAACAACAGGTCTAAAACAGCAGGGCGACGATTCGAAGACGGAGACAGCCCAAAAAGAAACCATAAGTGTATGTGCCGGTAGACTAAGTTATCTCTTTGATAATTGGCGAGTTATCGCGGATGACAATTTTGTCTTTAGCTGCTTGAGAGGTTACAGGCTTGACTTTATTGGAAGGCCTCGTCAACACCAGGCACCACGGGTTCAAATTTCAATTACTCAGATTAGAGACTACCAGGAAGCCATAGACAAGTTAATTAAGAAAAACGCGATCGAGAGGTACGTTCCGAGCGAGGGTCAGTTACTATCATCGTTTGCTCTTTTTCCGAAGCCAGAGAGTTATTTTCGCTTCATACTAAATCTCAGAAAGCCAAACGAGTTTATTCAAGCTCCGCGTTTTAAACTAGAAGACGTCAGAACCGCAGCAAAATTAATCTTTCCAGACGTGTACATGGGTACCCTGAATTTGGAGGATACATATTATCACATTCCAATAAATGCAAAGAGTAGAAAGTTTTTAAGATTCGAGTTCGAGGGTCAGTTATTCCAATACGTTGCAAGTATTTGAAATTCGTCTTGGACTCGAAAATTTTTTCTATCGATTTGCCCGATGAGAAGAGAGAAAAGTTGTCAAGATCAATAGAAGACTTCGAGGGGTTAAAAGAGTGCTGTATTAGAAAATTTTCTGAGTTCATGGGCAAGCTGGTGGCGGCATGCCTAGCAATAGGATACGGTTGGATTTACACGAAAAGGATGGGAAGAGAAAAATTTTTGACTCTAGTAGCGAGTTATGGGAATTATAATTATAAAAAAAATGACAATGCCGCGTTCAATTAAACCAGACTTAGATTGGAGGGAAGGCATCATAAGAGAGGGTACAGCACCATAAAATTAGGTAATTCCCAGGCGACAATTTTTATGGATGTGTCCCATTCAAGTTGGGGTGCGGTCAATAATCGAGAAAAGATTAAACTATAAATCTGAGTTTTTTTTTCTCTTCCTTGGAGCTATTCTTCAAAGGCTTCAGAATAAATGCCCGTTGGAAAAATCAAAAAATTTTAATTTTTCAGTCTTTTATCAACAATTTTCGTTGTTGCAAGATTAGAAACTTGAAGTAGTCATCGAAAAATAAGTTCATTTTTTTCAAAGTCATTAATAATCTTTTTTTTTTTTGTTATGTAAAGGTGCATGGAACTGATTTTTTTCAACTGTTATCTTCTATTGTTCAAGAAATTGTCATAAACGAATGCCTTGTCTATAAGATAATTGGAAATTTTCTTTTAGAATCCGAATCTTTCATGGTTATAATGATTTTTGAAAAGAAAGCGTTCTTTGAAAAAAAATTTCTACTGCTTAAAATGCATTTGTTAACTAACAATCATTTGCTACCACTTTTAATTAATATTAGAGAAACATTTTTTTTTTTTAATCATTATTTCTTTTCCCTCCCGATGTGGAAACCAAAATTTTTGTTGCATTCAATTTACCATCGTTTATTTGATAAACAATTTGTTATAAATAAATCAAATTTCACCTCATATTTTTTTTCTCATACTACTTACTCCAACAGAAACAGCCATGGGTTTTTTTTTTTTTTTTTTGAAATAGTATATTACACTACAAGGGCAGAAAGTTGGAGATTCCTGCACTGCGCGCCATGATGCCCGAGGCGTAGCCGAGGGCATCAAGGCGCGCAGTTC
>JAPYZH010000641.1:0-26761 GCA_030523085.1 Meteorus colon | reverse complement strand
CAAAATCGTTGCATCATCCATTGTCAGGACCACAACCATTTTGGAATGAAGATAAGCAGTGCCATTGTTATGGATATGATTTTTCATTTAATTCACTAACAACTTCTGTAAATAATTTTCTTTCATATCCTTTTAGTCAAACGAGACAAAAATAAATAATACCAATAATTGTTGCAGATGTTACGGAATTTTCTCAATAGAATTCACAAACCCGAAATTGATTGTAATCGTCGATTGGAATGTGTGAGACACGTAAATGGAGAACGTGTTACTGAAGAAACTGCTTATTACATGGAAGGTACACCATGTAAACAACAAACGAATAAGGTGATTGTTGTAATAATAAATATTATTGTTAATTTATCATTCCGGTCGTTCAATTGATAATCACATTCTGGTTTCAGGTTTGCTGGGACAGAAAATGCAAATCAAATTTGTATTGAGCCCAGATTCTTCCAATTTTTTTAGTCATCAAAACACTGACAATTGATTAGAAAAAAAAATATTATTGGCCTCGAATAAAGTTATGATAAAAAATTGAATTTGAATTATCTAAAACGTGGCGTTATATTTCGTAAGAATTTGTGTACGAAGAGTAGAACGGACGTCAATCATTTATTTGTTCAGTTGTTTGATTCAAAAGAATTAGCAATGACTAGAAATTGATGATAAAATTCCTACATCTAAAACTTCCCATTCTTTTTCTCTAAAGCAGATGTGTAATTTTATACATACAATTGATAACAGAGAAGTATTTAAAGAGGAGCACACAGTCAATGATTCCATTACGAACTCAGGATCTTCACAGTACACTTGCACATCTTCATCTGAGATAATTATACTGATAACAATACAAATTTCCATCAAAATTTTATTAAATTTGCATGACAACGCTCTATCGATGTTGAAATAATAAAATTTGCGGAATTAAAAAATATTATATAACAAATATAATAATTATCCTGAACAAAATAACCTAACATTTTTTACACAATGATCATTGAAAAAATTGTTTTAATTTTTTTATTTTCACAATTTTCAATATTTAAAATTGCAAATGGTGATGATTGTGAAATGGAAGCATCACATTTTCATGCGAGTGAAGCACCAGACAACGGTAATTATTATTATTATTATTATCATTATTATTATTTATTTCCCATAAGATATACAAAGTTTTTCACACTCAAAGTTTATTTATCTATAGAGATAAGAGTAATATATTAAGTTAAAATTGTTAACTATTTAATAATTAATAATTTTTGTTAATAATTAACATTTCTCCAATTGTTGCAGTTGTTCTAAGTAAATTGTCTAGTCGCCACAGAAATGACGTATTAGTAAACTTGGAAAAAATTCCTCAAACATATTTGGCGAATAAAAATCTGCCAATTTGGATAGCTCATGGAGACAAACCAAGCGAATTAGAATCTGCAAATTACGTAAGTTTTATTTGTATCGTGAAAAAAAAAAGGAAGAAAACATATTCACATTTGTTAGATATGATAAATTCCAACGATGTAGACTACGCATTAAATTTTTCGTAGTCAAACAAAAAGATGGAATGAAAATTTGAATATTTATATCACTTACACTTACATCATATCATAATTCATCGTATTCTTCACTAACATCTGTTTATCTTGAATCAGGTGATGGAAGATGTTGGACCTTTCTTTACATATCAAGATGCCAGCAACTGTTCAGCAGCTGTGTACTTCTCCAAGCGCCACTATTTCGTAAATAATTCATAATAATGAAAGCTAAAAATATATCAAATTGAAGATAAAAATGGAATCTAATTTGAATATATTTTATTCTTTTGTTTTTATTCAGGATGGAATTATTGACAATCGTTTCTCAATGTTCCATGTTCCGTATGATCCTCGAACAAAGCAGGTTAAGGTATCTCAACGTAATATGATTCCAACTGACTGGAAACATCCTGAAAAAAAACCATTGGATCAATTAACTAATGAAACACCTCATGGTGTTTATGAAGGAGAAGGTTCAAATTCAATTTGAATTTCATGATTTGTTTTTTGTTATTATTGCAGGATCATTAAATAAAACTTTTATCTTTCAAGGATTAAGACATGAAATGGATAAATGGAAATTTGTTCAATCGCGTTTACCATTGCCAGATACTGTTTATGTAGAAGTATTAGTGGTGGTTAATTATGAAATGTTGGACTTTTTGTAGGTATCCATTGAATAATGAATGAAAGATTTCAAAATAAATTAGGAATTAATGAAATTGATTATTTATATGTTACAGCCAAGATTATACTTCACTCACGTCTAATATTCTGGCAACATTCAACAGTGTTGATATGTTGTATTCAAAAATAGATAAACCAAAAATTAAAATCAATCTAGCAGGGATAATAATTGGACGTGTAAGTGATGAATTATCCTTGAAAGATTCCTGAATACAATTCATTTATTATAATAAAATAAAATGTTGCGATTCGAATTGAATTACAGGGACGTGAATCATTCCCAGAAATTGCACATAATTGCTATGAAAAATATGATGAGAATGGAGAAGGACTTAATGCAGCTTGTGTAACTACAGCAACAAAGAAAATTCTTGAGTCGTATGAGGAAAAAATTCCACTGGACTCTTACGACGTCGCCATTTTTCTTACACAGTAAAATAATGAAATTAATATTCAATTTTTTATTGAAATGTTGATGAAATTTTTTATTTATCCAATTGTGTTACAGTTTTGAAATGCATGGTTATCATCGACATCATGATGGAATCATTCCAATTCCTATAGATGGTGTGTGAATAGTTCAATTAAGTAAAATCTTCTAATTCTTGGAATAAATATTGATATCATTTGTAGGTTATGCGGATACACCAGAAGATGGAACGTATGATGGTTATAGATTATCATCACAACATACAAGAGTTGCTGTAGCTTATGAATCTCACGAATATTATCAATCATTTTCTGTGATAGCACATGAACTTGCTCATTTGTAAGCAACAAATTTCATTCAAATATTTTGTTTTGTTTATTTGTTATTCATTCAATAATCATGTATGTATTTTTTGGTTTTCAGAATGAATGTGTTTCATGATGAAGGAGAATTTCGTGATTCTCATGGTGAATGTAAAGGAAATTTAATGAGAACAGATGGATCTTATTGTAGAAAATGTTTAGGTTTTAGCGCTACATCAATAGAACAATTAAAACGATTTTTTAATTCTCGTGATGGTTGTATATTTCATAATGAACCAAGATCGTTGTATGAACCACAATCAGCGCCAAAATTATTCTGGAATGAAGATCGACAATGTCAATGTTATGGATATGACTTTGCATATGATTCAAGCGCAGTTAATACTTCATTGTTATTCATCTTATTAACTGTTGCATAAGTCTACAATGATAACAATTTGTAAAAATTAATTGTAATTGTTACAGATAGTATGGAAATATGTGAAGAAATTATGGAATGGGGGGGAGGCTAATTGTCATGAACGATTGAAGTGTATTCAAAGCAAATTTTTTACTGCTCGAAATGTTGACGATACTGCATATCTGATGCCGGGTACACCATGCAACGACATCAATGGGGTATTGCATAATAATTTTGAATTTCTAATTCTTCTCAATTGTTTTAATATTTCTAATTGTTGAATTTGATGTTTAGGTTTGCTGGAAAGGAAAATGCTCAAATGTTCGTGATGGAAAACTTATTTAAGTTTCTGACAAAATAGAAATTATACTGCACAAATATGCATTTACAATGTTTATTTTCAATATTCATAATGAATCATTGTTTCCTGAATAAAATGAATGTGATTATTATCTTTCTACTATTACAAATCATCAATAACATCAAGACAGAAAAATAGTTGCATTCATTTATTTTCTACATGAAACAATAAGTTGAAAAAATGAACAAGAAAAAAATGAAAATCAGTGGCAAAGAATAAACTTGAATTTTTGAATACAAATTGGCGCTGATTTTTGAATTATTTTACGCGCTAAACGTATGGGAGCGTTCAAATCATTTTAAATTAATTTTCTAACCTCACTTTTTTCATGCACATTTCCTTCAACATGACCATAACGCCCTCTATTTCCGCACCGGCACTTGAATTCATCAATTCTAACCCTAAAATAGAATAAAAAAGGCGAATTTTATTTATTCTCACGGTTTTGTATTTAAACTGCAATTGAATCTGATAAAAAATGACGTTGAAGATAAACGCAAACCTCAACGATCTCCCAATTGGTATAAAAATCTTTTATTCTTTCATTTAATTTATTTATTTTATTCATTTATCAAAATAATTCACCTTCTATCCAATTATTGTCCAAATCTTACCCAACTTAACCTCAAAATTGCATCATTTTCATCTGGATAGAAAACTTTCTATAAATAATTTTCTTTTTTTCTGCAATAAAATGAAAATTAGGAGCGTTGATCACTGCGGATTTGATTACGTCATTAAAAGAAGTGAATATTGAAATAAATTATCCAAAGCCATGGAAATCAAATGGAAATATTGAGCTGTTTTACGATAACGAACTCGTTTGTGAAAGCAATCACGACGTCGCTCGATTTTTAGCTCGAGAATTTGACCACACTCTCTATGGTAATGCTAAAAATAATTTTTCAACATAACATAACCTCCAAAACACAAAATTTAATGTGACTTAATAATCATGCAGGTGGAGTGTCCAATTTGGAACGCACACAGGTCGACAGTTGGATGTCGTTTTGTCTAGGACCATTTGCTAATGAGAAAACATTTAACGATGCAATTAAACATTTGGAAAATTCACTAAAAACACGAACTTATTTAGTTGGTGGAAAGTTAACGCTGGCGGATATTTTCATTTACTCCACATTAACATTGAACTCATCAATTAACATTCTTGCTAACAAAGATTCACAAATACCTAATATAAAGCGTTGGTATAAATTGATTGAAGCATTACCATCAATAAAAAAATTGCCGATTATGGAGAAACCACTGGCGAAAGAGGGAAAAAATTCTGCACCAAACACACGAAAACAGGAAGGTAAATTCGTTGATTTACCCGGTGCTAAAATGGGCGAAGTCGTTGTACGTTTCCCACCAGAAGCCAGTGGTTATTTGCACATAGGACATGCAAAAGCTGCTCTACTTAATCAATATTATGCAGAGAATTTCAATGGTCAATTAATAATGCGTTTCGACGATACAAATCCGGCTAAAGAAAACGTTGAATACGAGCAAGCAATACTAGAAGATTTGAAATTGCTTGAAATAAAACCAGATCGTTTCACCCATTCTTCCGATTATTTCGATTTGATGCTCAATTATTGCGAGCAATTAATAAAAGAGGGAAAAGCCTACGTTGATAATACACCAGCATTAACAATGAAAGAGGAACGTGAACAAAAATTACCATCGAAAAATCGTGAAAATTCAGTTGAGGTTAATTTAAAATTATGGAATGAAATGATCAAAGGAACAAAAATTGGTCAGGAAAATTGTGTACGAGCTAAAATTGATTATGAATCTAACAATGGTTGCATGAGAGATCCAACAATTTATCGATGTAAACCAGAATCACATCCGAGAACTGGAAAAAAATACAATGTCTATCCAACATATGATTTTGCATGTCCAATTGTTGATGCAATTGAAGGAGTGACGCATACACTGCGTACAACTGAATATCATGACAGAGATGATCAATTTTATTGGTTTATCAATGCATTAAAATTACGTTGTCCACATATTTATGAATATTCAAGGTTAAATATGACTAACACTGTCTTGAGTAAACGTAAATTGACGTGGTTTGTTGATGAAAAAATAGTCGACGGTTGGGACGATCCACGTTTTCCAACTGTCCGTGGTATATTACGTCGTGGAATGACTGTAAATGGTCTTAAGCAATTCATAATAGCTCAAGGAAGTTCACGATCAGTTGTATTCATGGAGTGGGATAAAATATGGTCATTCAATAAAAAAGTTATTGATCCAATAGCAATACGTTATACTGCATTAAACACCAATGAATTAGTTTCAGTTTTTGTTGAAGGTGATATTGGTAATGCGACACATTTAACAGTACAAAATCATCCGAAAGATCCAAAAATGGGAATGAAAAATGTGAAATTGAGTCGACGTTTATTTATTGAACGTTGCGATGCTGAATTATTAACTGAAGGTCAAAATGCAACGTTTGTTAATTGGGGCAATTTGATGGTAAATAAAATTGAACGGGTCAATGGTGTCATTGATAATGTGAAAGTAAAGGCAAATTTTGATAACAAAGACTTTAAAAACACAATTAAATTGACTTGGTTGGCGGGTGATGATAAAGAGATTAAATCTATTGAAGATGCAACTTCAGATTTAATTCCGTGTGTTGCTGTTTATTTCGAACATATTATCAGCAAACCTGTTCTTGGAAAAGATGATGACTTCAAAGATTTTGTTGCTAAAGATACCAGGGTAATGTTTAATAAATTTTGTTTAAATAATATAAAACGAATATATTGAATTATTGAATTATTCGATTTGATTTAATTTCAGAAAGAAGTGATGCTGCTTGGTGAAGCTGAATTGAAACGCGTTAAACAAGGAGAAATAATTCAATTGCAACGCAAAGGATTTTTCCGTTGTGATGTTCCTTATGCACCATTGAGTGATTATACATCCCGAATACGACCATTGATATTGTTCCATATTCCTGATGGACATGTAAATTCAGCTGCGCCTGCACCTGCAACAGTCGTCAAAGACAAATCAACAAAAAATCAGGTAAAATTATCACTTTTTTTCTATACTTTCGTATCATTTTCATGTACAATTTGTCCATTCTTAGTATTGAAAAATTTAACTTATTTCATTTATCATTTCGTAGCAGTTTTGAATGATGACGCGTATTATATAAATGAAAGTTTTATCAGGGCCGTATTCAATATTGGCTCTGAAATATAACGGTTTTATAAAGATTCCTGCATAATCGACAGATCAGTGCGATATTTTTTATGTTCTTTCTAATTTCATAGGTAACCAATCGAAACTTTTCAATACAGAAGAATAGTCAATGTTGCATTTCTGTTGTCCAATAAAATAAAAGACAATTTATTTTATTGTGCACAGACCTTTAATGAAATTTCATCCTCTAACACGTTTGTGCACGTGTCAAACACGTCTGGACTTGCATTTCACTATTCTCGTCTTTACTTTTTTATTTTAATTGCAGGATGTTGGTGGATTAATAAAAAAAATTGAAGATCAAGGAAATAAAGTAAGAGAATTGAAAGCAGCGAAGGCTGATAAAGAAACAATTGCGGCGGAAGTGAAACAATTGTTAAATTACAAAGTGGAATATAAATCAATTACGGGAAGTGATTGGAAACCAGGTGTGATTGCATCAACGCCATCAACAGAAACAACAACATCTGCTGACAAAAATTCATCGTTAGAATCGATAGATAAACAAATTGAAGTTCAGGGAAATAAAGTGAGAGATTTGAAAGCTGCAAAAGCTGATAAAGAAACAATTGCGGCGGAGGTGAAACAATTGTTGGCGTTGAAAGCAGAATTTTTAGCGGTTTCTGGTAGTAATTGGAAACCAGGTGTTGTTGCGACATTGAAGACGAATTCTGTTGAAACAACATCTGATAATATCGAATCTTTGAATAAACAAATTGAGGAGCAAGGGAATAAAGTTAGAAAATTAAAATCAGAGAAAGCTGACAAGAAAATTGTCGATGTTGCAGTCAAAAGTTTATTAGAATTGAAAGAAAAATATAAGAAGGAATCTGGTAATGATTGGAAACCCAGTGCTGTTGTGAAGTCTTCCCCAGTGAAATCAGTTGAGAAAACATCTGATGATGTCGAATCTTTGAATAAACAAATTGAGGAACAAGGAAATAAAGTTAGAAAATTAAAATCAGAGAAAGCTGACAAACAAATTGTTGATGTTGCAGTTAAAAGTTTATTAGAATTGAAAGAGAATTACAAGAAATTATCAGGCAACGATTGGAAACCGCAAACAATTTCAAAATCAACAACAATGCCGAAAGAAACTGAAGAGACATTGAATAAAAAAATTGCAGATCAAGGTGACAAAGTGCGGAAATTAAAAGCTGAAAAATCAGACAAGAAATCCATCGACGATGAGATAAAAGTGTTGCTAAATCTCAAAGCTGAATATAAAACATTAACAGGTGATGAATGGAAACCAGCGAACACAACAAACGATCAGAATAAAAAACGAAAATCCGCAGCTGAAAAACCGCAAAAGAAGGAAAAATCGAAGGATGTTCAAGTGAATAAAGAGGCTGAGAGTACAAAAACAGGAACGAGGTTAGGATTGGAAGCAAAAAAATCAGAAAATTTATCAGATTGGTATACCCAAGTCATCACAAAAGGTGAAATGATTGAATATTATGACGTGTCAGGTTGTTACATCCTACGTCCATGGAGTTATTCAATTTGGGATAAAATAAAAGACTTTTTCGATGGTGAAATTAAGAAATTGGGTGTTAAAAATTGTTATTTTCCAATGTTTGTAAGTAAATCTGTGTTGGAACGTGAAAAAACTCACATTGCTGATTTTGCACCGGAAGTTGCATGGGTAACAAAGAGCGGTGAGTCTGATTTAGCAGAGCCAATTGCAATTCGTCCAACATCTGAAACTGTGATGTATCCAGCATATTCAAAATGGTTGAAATCCCATCGTGATTTACCGTTAAAATTAAATCAATGGAACAATGTAGTACGTTGGGAGTTTAAACATCCACAGCCATTTTTACGGACTCGTGAATTTTTATGGCAAGAAGGACATTCAGCATTTTTAACTAAAGAAGAAGCAGCGGAAGAAGTTTTAACAATTCTTGAACTTTATGCCCAAGTTTATGAGAATTTAATGGCAATTCCTGTCGTTCGTGGACGTAAAACTGAAAAAGAAAAGTTTGCTGGTGGAGATTATACAACAACTATTGAAGCTTATGTTTCTGCAAGTGGTAGAGCTATTCAAGGTGCAACAAGTCATCATTTGGGACAAAATTTTTCCAAAATGTTTGATATACAAGTTGAAAGTGCTGATGAAGGTGGCGAAAGAATTTTTGTTTATCAAAATTCATGGGGCATTACGACAAGAACAATTGGGGTTATGGTTATGGTTCATGGTGATGATAAAGGATTAGTTTTACCACCAAAAGTCGCGTCTATTCAAGTTGTTATTGTTCCATGTGGTATCACTGCTACGACAACGGCGGAACAGCGACGAAAATTAATGGACGAATGTGCAAAATTGGAAAAAGAACTGAACAAAGATGGAATATTGAAAATAACAGCTGATTATCGGGATAATTATAGTCCGGGATGGAAATTCAATCATTGGGAATTGAAAGGTGTACCATTGAGAGTTGAATTAGGTTTTAAAGATTTAGAAAAAAATCAAGTTACTCTCGTCAGACGTGACAATTCTGAACGCATTATCACTGATAGGAGAAAAGTTTTTGCAACAGTTGATGAAACTTTGGAGAAAATTCAGGCCAGCATGTTGGCAAAGTGAGTTCAATGCATAATTTTCAATGAATAATTTAAATTTGTTTGAATTCTAAAAAGAAAATTTACAATTTATGTATTCAATCAATTTTGTAAATAATTTTTTTTATTGATAATATTTAATTTTTCATTTTACAGAGCCACTTGTGAATTGAAAGAGCATATGAAATCGTGTAAGGATTGGAACAATTTTTGCAAAGAATTGGACAACAAAAATTTGCTCTTGGCGCCATTTTGCGGTGAAATTGAATGCGAGGATAAAATAAAGGCTGATAGTGCACGTGAAGACACTGGTGATGAATCTGGTGCACCATCAATGGGTGCTAAGAGTCTTTGTATACCGTTCGAACAACCTACGGACGTTCCATTGACATCATTGAAATGCATTTATCCAAATTGCAAAAACCCACCAAAATTCCACACATTGTTTGGACGAAGTTATTAATATAAAATATCTGATGGGACAATTATTTTTCTTCGATATCCAGTTGTGAATACAATAAGAATATGAATACACTAATTAAATAAAATGTTTGTACTGTATTACGAATTGTTTTGTTTGAAAATGAGAGCTGCAAATTTCTTAGATACAATTGGCCGACTTTCGTTATTTTTATAGGTTATATTTCAACTTGTTGCATTACATTAATCTAGAATATGTGTTTCATTTTATAAATTTATCAAATCACTTTTGCGTAAGCATACAAATACTTAAGCTTTTCATTTTTCCCGCTTTCATGCTCGTACTGCGCATGCGTCACACCGAATGGATTTCAAATGGGCTTTTTTATCATATGATGAGCGCAAGCGCAGCAGCCATATTAAATTGAATATGCACAGAAATTCCTCAAGCCCATGCTTGATCTGGGAACACATTGGAAAACTTTTGAGGTTATCTGAACCTCTATGTTCTTCAAATTGACTAAGTAAATAAAAGTAAATAATTTTTGAATGAGAAAATTAAAGTGAGCTAAATAGAAAATATGAAGGTCAAAAAATTCAAAAATGAATCCACTGAATGTGGATCAAACGAACAAAATCATTTGAATTCTTCTGCAACTAAACCGAAGAAATCGAAAAGAAAAATTAATGGACATTGTGAAGCACCAATTGATAAAAAAATTGTTAAATTAGAGAAAGAAGAAGAAGAAACATTAGAAAATCATCAGAGGAATGCTAACGGTGAATACATATTGTTATTTTATTGTCAAACAATACCAACATAACCTTAAAATTGTTCTTTTTCGTGCATTACTCAATTTTTCTTTGATTCACAGAAGTCAGTGGCCAACAAATATCGGAATATTCTGTGGAAAATCATAATGGTGAATATTGATCATTTTTTAATTGTTAAACAATATAAACATAACCTATTTGGAAAATGATGCAAACGAATGGGTGAATGTGGTGAAGAAGCCAAAACTATATATATGAAGTAATGGATGGGAAAGTTGCCGGTTCTATTTCGGGATGATAAAATATTCTTAAACACTGAAATATAGTCAATTGTTACGTTTATTGAATCATAACGTCACTGAGAATTACATTTACAAGTTGGTTTAGAGATGCCTGTGTTGAATAATATTTATCGTCAACACGTTCAATATTTCTTGTCAACAATAATCTTCGATGAAAAGACACGCACGCGATTGTTATTGAATGTCAATGCGGTACGAAGTTACTATTATAGAAATGAGTAATTTCAAATGACTGGATATTGAGAATAATTTGCGGTTTAGGCGCGAGCGTTTCAACCAGGTGTTGCAGGTCAACCTGGCGAGAGTGCCGGCAAATGGCAGCACTGGCTCTCAAGCTCACCACGCGGTCGTATAGAATGCCATAGAAAATTTTAAGCGCAATTTAGTTTTGACTGCACGTGCAATCCCTTGTTGAGCATCGCCAAACATAACCACAAAATTGTTTTTTTTCCATGCATATAACATAATTTTGTTCTAATTTATAGAAGTCATGAGTGAAAAAGTATCTAAAGATTCCATGGAAGGTGATTCTGGTAAAAATTTATTAATATTTAATTCTTCAGAAATATATTTACTACATAAACAATTTTTCTAATACCAATTTTTCTTCATCAAATTGTAGAAATGAAAGAAAACAATGAAAATGATAAATCATCATCGAATGATTGTGGAAATCGGATAACTGGAAAATATATACGTAAAATATTGAATGGAGCTGGTGGCATTGGTATATTACGTAAATTCGTTTCAATTTGCAATAATGAAAAAGAATCAGAGAAATATGATTTGGCCAGTGAATATTTGGATGCAAAAGGCAGTTTATTAGAATTATTACGATTATTAGATGGTGCGGACAAGAAAAATTCTGCCAATGCTGCAATTATATTCTCAGCTATGCAAATTGTCATTCTGAAGTAAGCACCGTTTCTCCATCTCTAAGTGATAAATAAACAATAACCTCTAATAATTAATTTATTTTTACAGAATCATATCAAAGTATCCGCAATATTTAACAAATGCAGAGGAAGCTTGTCGTCATTTTATCAATTCACATTTATCATCAGTGCATTCAATGTTCTCATCGCAGAGTATTCCTCAACACCGTAAAATATGTTTGCGTTTATTAACAGCAATTGTATCATTGGGTGGAAATTTGCCACGTGAATTACTCGGTCATTTATCATTCCATTCGCAAACTTTGGAATTACTTTGTCAACACACAAAACCAACTGATTCAAACAACGTTCGGACATGTTTCATCCATTTTCTCATTTCATTTTTGGTTGATGGATCGATTGGTGTTATTCGTGCATTATTAGATAAACGTGGAATGCTTGCGTGTATTTTTCCCGGTTTAATTTATGATTCACCAACAATTGTTCATTTAGTTTTGAATACTGTAAAGTCTTATGTGTTGGAAAATAATCTTGTGAGCAAAACATCGAAATTACATTTATTTTCAACGCCAGTAGTTCAAAATTTAGTGAGTTTATATAACTGGAAAGGACCATCACAATGGCCAGGAGTGAATCCGAAAAAATCGAAACAAATTACACAATCCATCGACCCAGAGGAAAAACAAGTGCGATTTATTCATTTAATTTTAGTATGCAAAAGTGTGAATGTAAATAATTTATATGTTTCTTTTTTTTTCCTTCAGATCGCTATTGGAGCAGTGCACGAATTTTTGTTATTATTGTTAACATCAACTCGTCATGGAATTATTTTTAATGACAAATCACTGGGAACTAGTGGCCGTAAACATAATCAATTGGCGAACTCAATTTTACAGAGTTTGGATAAACCGTGGGAGCATGAAAAGCCACGAGAATTAGTCACGAAAATTCTCTCATCTACTCCAGATTTAATTAAATCACAATTGATATATATGGAACCATTTATGACACCGCGATTGTCTCCAAAGTGGATTCAACTGATGCAATTTATACGTTCAATTATCATGGGAATTGATTGTGAATCAGTTTTGATACCAAATTTGAGTGAATTAACATCTTCACAATTGATTTCAGCCACATTGACATTTTCAGCACCAAAAATTGTTTTGAAAAATGCAATTACACCGGCAATTAATGACACCAATATTATTTTGAGACACGAAGCAGTTGCGACAGTGAAAATTATGCTTGAACAAATTAGAAAAACTTTTGAATCGTTGAAAAATAATAATTCACTTGATGCAAATGAACTTTTGCAATTCAGAACAGCAATTTGTGATTATGTAGTGAAAAATTCACCACCTTCAACAGATTTATTACAAGCATGGCAACAAACTTTTGTTACAAATACTGATGAAGAAAAATCTGAGAATTTACAAATGGAAATAAATCCTCCGCCTCATCTGGATCATTTTTCTGCGATAATTGATTTATTGGAGATTTATCGCGATATTTGTCCTGAATATTTGAAGGAATTCAGTGCAAATAACGAAGAAAAAATTGACGCAATTATTTTTTTGAAAGGTTTAAAGACTATTGAGGATAACAGCGATGAAAATTTTGATGGAGTTAAAATAAAAGTTATTGAATTCATTCTATCAATCAATCCAGATGCTTTCATAACCAACAAAGAACTTTTGAGTGATAGTTTATTATTTTTAATTTCACTATTGACAAATGAACAATTGGGTATTAATTTAAATGCAATGAAAGCAATTGAAAGAATTCTGATTTCATCTGGAACATTCAAAGGAACTGAAGACCAAATTGAGATATGGATTAATTGTTTTAAATTATTGAATGATGAAGACCAAATGTCCGAAGTTGGTGGATGGTTTGTCAAATTATTGCAACGAGCAATTAAAAAAGCAGACAAGTATTTGAATAAAATTTCAACATTTGAAGAAGGAACTCTTGATAATGAAGAGAAAAATAAAAAATGTGCGGAAAATATTAATAACGAACTTCACGAACGTGTTCTAACACGTTCCGAGAGTGCGAAAATACTCATGCAGCCATTACAATCAATTCCATTGTTGTATTGTGCTGCAATTGATAATTTAAAGAAAAATACCAATGAAAATGTTGCAAATTATTTATCATTTGTTACAATATTGACTTTACATTGTCAAATAAATCCTGAAAGAATCCTGAAGTTAACGGAAAATATGGAAATATTGCCAATGAAATATTTGACAAGTTGGAACACGTCAAAGGGAACTAATATCAAAAAACCGTTTAACAATAATGATTTGATACGAAGATTTAGTAAAAGTTTATTGACAAATGAAACGATTGAGTGGAAAAATATCTTTACTGGCGATAAAAAATTTGAAATTCATTACAATGGCGAATTAATTAAAATTGCTCATTCCTTAAGTGATTATGAAATTTTGACGCTATTAAAAATGACATTATTTTATCTAACACAGTCACTGCAACGTATGGAAATGGATAATGAACATTTTAAACGTTATAAAATGGCGATAATTATTCTATTATATATTGCGATGGAGTCAGAAAGTGGAAAAGAATTTACAAGACGTTCTTTAAAATTGATTTATACCAATCCAATATTGTTGCAATACTTTTCGCCATTGTCATTGGAAAAAAATCCACTGGAAATAATTATAACGAATGACTTGATGCATCCAATTTCAAAAATTGCTAAAGAAGTTGATAGCAATTGTTCTTTAATGAATGAAATTGTTGATCCTTTTAAACAAAAGTTCTTGTCGCAATTGAAATTATTAATCGACAAGTCCATGAATGGCTGGCGAATAAATGAAACGATAAATCTAAATAAATTTATCGAAATATTCCACCTGAATTCATGCGATATATTGAATTTATTAAATGCAATACTTGAATTGCCAAATAAAATTATTTTATCAATTGATAAAAACATTTTATCTGCATGGGGTGAAATTGTACCGAAATTGATTGAATTAAAATTGAATAATGGAAAGGAAACGAACGAACAGAGTTCGTTGATGGTTAAAAAAATATTAAATCACTTGTCAAAATTCAAAACAAATGTTGATGGCTGGTTTGAAGCTTTGGCAAAATTTTTATCCAAATATCCAAAATGTTTTGGGCTTATTGAAGAAAAATTCTTCAAACTACTTCTTCAACATGAATTAACATTGTCAACAATTAATTTTATTGGATTGATAATAAATCGAAATGACAAATTGATTCCACAGTTTGTTGAACACGTTACGAAAACAAATCCAATATTAATAAAACGAAGTGAATTAATTTTCCCAATAATTTCATCGAATTTGAATTACAAATGGCCAGTTGAATTTTTGAAAAAGATTTTCCAACAATATATCAACGATTTTGGTAATTATTTCGCTTGCCAAACAACAGAAAGCAACAAATGGATTGACAACAATTTAAATTCTGCAATATATTTAATAAATTCGACATTTAACAGTGAGATTTGTGAAAAAATAATTGAAAAAATTCTTTCAAGTGGCGATAAATTAGATGGCGTCAACATAAATTACATAAAATTGCTTCGATGTTTGATAAAAAAGAGTACAAAATTAAATGAAAAGATAAATCCAACTGAATCACTAATTAATTTCATACAAATATTAATTCGCATTGGCGTTTATGCATTGAAAAAAAATTCTTCAAATGACGTCGAACGTATACAATCAATCTGTTCATATTTATGTGAATCAATTGATGAATTAAAATTAATAAACAAGAATATAATTCTTCATGATGTGACCAAAAATAACTCATGGCCGCAATTTTCACGATTTTCATTGAAAATAGGATTGAAAGTGACAAAAGATACCGAGAAAAAGTCACCCGAAATATTAAAAACGTTGGCAAAAATTTGTTCATTAACATACAGTGAGAATAGTGATGATGAATATGTAAGAACATTATTCGAAATGACTTCATCACATTCTGAATTTATGAAAATAATGCTCGGCAATGATTCAACTAAAAAATATGAATTATTAGAATTAATTTTCGTACTTGTACGTAAAAATTATTCATTAATGACACAAGAACACATTCCATTGTATTTATCAGCGTACAATGCAACGCTGAATAAATGTGATCAGATTATTTTGATGATTCTGCATCATTATGAACGAGAAAAAATTCAATTCAACGATTACAAACCATACTTTTGGGGTGAAGCAGGTGCAAATTACTACAGCATCAAAAGTGATACTAATAACGCTCTGTGGCGGCAGCCAACAACATCACAAATATTTGATTTATTCAATACAGAAACAGTGAATAGGACAATTAAAAATTTTCCAATCAATCGTAATCTCAATTCAAACAATTTGATAGAACACAACACTGATTTAAATGTTTATGATCCTGCATTTTATTTGCCACTATTTAATTATTTAATGGCTGATAATAATATTGTGATTTGCCATAAAGTTACACAAAATGGCGCATTGTCGTTGGTTTTTAGTGCGTGCGGTAGTTTATGTGAAGATGTGAGAATTGCAGCGTTTAATGTATTAGCACGATTTTATTTCCATTTAGAAGGCACAAGGTAATTTTATCAATAAATATATTCAAATAAAAAATTTAATTACCAGAGATTAATTTATGATTTATCTCTGGTGAATTTTTGTGGTTCTAAATTAATTCTTCTTTTTGTTTTTCATTTCAGTCACAAAGAAAGATTATTATGGATGCGAATAATCGATGGATTGAGAAATGGATTATCATTATCAATAAGAGAGACTAAAATCAGCTGTTTGGTATCAACATTTTTGGCTAAAGCTTCATTGGTATCAACCCAACCATTAAATCCACTCTACGCACGAATTCAATCATTTTTCATGGCTAAACCTGCATTGGATTTGAATACAATACCTGAATTTCTTATATTATTTCATAGTTCAGAAATAAATCATAAAATAAATCGTCAATGGATACTGAAAGTGATTCGTGATGGAATTAAAAGTGAATTGGATGTTGATCTCGCGTTCAAATGTCTTTTATTTCGAATACTTTTTGATTTCTATCACTGCATTTTAGCTGATTCACAGACAAAGGTAATGAATATATATTTAAATATTTTGAATAATTACACAAAGAATTTAATTTCTAATTCCATTGTTTTATCTTTTTACAGAATTTAATTCTTGAAATTGTAAATGCATCGGTGAAAATTCCAAAAGGAAAATTGTTATTGATACGAAGTTACAGTTTAATTGTTTGGTTGATTAATGTTGTGAAGAAAATTGAACAACACGATTTAACTGGTATAAAATTAATTATAAATATAATTCAGAATTTAGTGGATACTCCAATGCAATTGAACGATCGTCAGCATTATCAATTTATGCTGTTGACTGTTGTGAAAAATTTAATACCAAAATTAACAAAAAATTTGGACGCCAACAACTTCAACAGTTATTTAACATCATTGAATAATTTATCTGAGGTGAATTTATTCAGCAAAATTATCGAAAAAAATAATATTGAATTGTTAATTTGTTTATCGACTAAAATAATTGATGTTAATGTTGATGTATGCAACGATATGTTAAATGATGGATGTCAATTTATCAATCGAGATGAATTAATATTTTGCAATAACGACGAAAATTCCGTCAATAATTTAATAGAATTTAATTTGAAAAAATTAATTGTTAATTGGTATGATAATAATTCTAAAAAAATGGATTTTTGATGTAGTTATAATATTTCTACTTTTGTGTAAATAATAAACGAGTCAAATAATAAATAATTTATAAAGATTCATCAATCAATTCGGTGTATTTCTTGTTATATTTCAGTTTACTTTCCATTATGTTATTAACTTTCTAAAACAGGGTAAAATGTATGTACAAAGACATCATGATCTGGATGTTGTGCATGTCCAGCATGGTGACGTAAAACCAAAACTAATTCTTTGATGGGTGAACTTCTGTCCATGACTCCATTATTGAAATGAACACCGGTAGGTAAACTATTAAATTCTGATGCTGGAATACGAACACTCTGATTTTGTCCACCATCATTCAACACTCTCATGGCATTTTGTGCTCTTGGATGGCTCAAAGCTTGATGTCCAACTTCATCTTGCTCTGCTGGACTGGTGAAAGCCGTTTTCCAACCAGAACGTGAATAATTTTCAGCGCTGGCAGTAGGTCCAGTGGCGCTTGGATTCGATGCATGACCACGTGGATGTCCTGGTCTGTGATCTGGATGACATAGGCCATTTTGAGATGCATCAATAATATTTCCAGCATCTCTAGATGATTTACCATTGTATCGAGCACCACCAATCATCAAGATAATCCTACCACATTCATGTTCTTCAGCTAAGACTTGAATTCGATTAGCCAAACTGTGAATATTTCGTCGCATTCGTTCAATTGTTGCTGTCCGTAGTTCATTTGGTTTTCGACCAGTTTGTGCTGCGATTGTATCAAATAAACAATCATTGAGATTTGTTTCAATCTCCGCTGGATCTTCGTTGCCTAATAGAGTCCAATGACCTGGAACTCCATCTGCATTTGAATGGAATTGAATATTTAAAGCTTCGCCTGATTTTTTTCGGCCAGCTTCGTGGTAAAGATCCATCGATGAGGTCCATACTTGGATTCGACGATTAACAACGTGACTTAATGGACTTAGATGAACAAGTCCTGCAGGACCTTGATCTGTTAATTGATTTATTTCATTTTCAGCAGCTTGTAATGCAGTTGCATCAACATTTTCAACATTATTTGACGAATCTACAGATGGAATTGATGGTATTGGTGGAATTGGTTCAGATAATCGTTTTCGTCCCAGTAAACGTAAGAAAAAAGATAAAGCAGAGGATTTTGAAGATTTTTGTTTGAGTGTCGAGGTAGATTGTGTGCCAGGCTGTTGAGTTGCGATTAAATTATTCGATGATGAGTTTCCAAATTGCGGTTCAGGGTCGGAATTTTGTATAATTTCCTCGATTATTTCGGAAAATTCATCGGATGCTGTGTCGTCATTAAGATCCAAAGCTGTTAATAAATGTTCTATGGTATTTATTTGACCAGTTGTTTCAAATTGTTGAGGATTATCCAATGCCTCATTGAATTTATTTATCAATTCGTCAACAACATCATCAACATTAGCATTGATGTCATCAGCATCATCCTTTAATTCCATTCTCTGTAATCAATTATTATTTATTCAATAAAAGTCAACGTAGAAATACAAATATATTTAATTTAATCATAAATTAATATTTCACACTTACAGCTGTTAAATTGAGGAATTTTTCTTGATTTTAATCGCTACTTTCCAGATAATTTTGCAAATAAAAATTAAATATATGATAAATATTTATGCTCCATGATGTCGATCGGAAAAATGACAATACAAATGAATTAATTTGATCATTGCTGATAATTTAATTTTGAAAAAATTTCAAAACACTTTTTCTTACGCCAAACATGATCGGACGTGTTTATGCTCGTCCAAACATTGACACACAAACTCGCATCATTTGTCATAATGTCGTGTTGATCGTTTTTCATTTCTTCTTCATTTTTTTTCACTTTTTTTTTTTCTATCCCGTAAATTTATTCGTTTGTCCCCGAAAAAAAAGGAAAAAAAAATGGTATATAATTAAGTACATTTATAATATCCATATCTATTTGACATTAATTACATCGCGGTGTAATAAATTAAATTTTTCATGACGGGAAAAAAAATAAAAAAAATTAAAATACGATCATAATGATAACAGTAATAGAAATAGTAATGAAAATAATAATAATAAATTAAATAGAATAGATCGGGACGAGTAAAAGTATGGGAGAGGGAAGGAAAGAGGGGAAAAAATATGGAGGGGAGAATGATTGACCAATAGAAATGCAGTTTGGATTGTCTGTGAAAGGTTTGCGCGAAGTGAGTTCAGTGCGAGTCTGATCGTGTTTGTGGATGGTGAATTGTTCAACGGTCGAAATGTCTTTAAAAATCAAAATATTTTTCCTAATAACCTTAAAATAACAGTGTAATAATATTTGTTAATAAATAAACAAGCATTAAACGAAGAGAGTGAAATAAAGTTGTGGAAAAATGGAAAAATTCCTCTAATTTATTTGGTGCAAGTGAAAAAAATATGAAAAAAACGCGCGAAATTCATAGGCAATTATGTAATTGTGAAAAATAAGCTCCCTCCCCATCTTGCGCGCAATTTTTCCTCCCTATTGTTCGGCACGCACGCGCAGCCGCCATGACACACACCACATTTGGGCCTGACTTCACCTCCCTCGTGTACTTGGCGATCGACCTGAATGTGTCGATCATTCCACTCGCCAACGGCTGAAAATTGTGCACATGTACATCTGTATTTTTCTATGTATGTGTACATATTAAATGTGTATAAAAAACATCTCTGGAGTGATTTGAATGCGTGGATAAGAACCGATTGGTTCACAAACGATCCTATCACTCCATTTGTTTATTTTTATCGTTACTATTCCGTGCGAGATCAAACGTGTTCATGCACGCTCATAAGTAGAAACGGACGTATTCAACGCGACAATGCGTTTCACAAGTATTTCAACAGACAATTGATCATCGCTTATTAACGAATACCCATAAAACTGTATAAATATCATCTGTGATTGACCTGAAATCAATAAATATATCCAGCACACTACGAAAACAATAAAAGGCGAGGAAATATTGCAATTTTCCATTTTATTATCGTGATTCCGTGAGTGAGTGTACATTGTTTTATTCTCCATATTTTTAGTGATACTCCGAAAGTGATGAATAAATAAATAAATAAATATAAAACAAATTAAAGTGGTGAAATGAATTGTGTAGTTTTTTTCTTTGTTATTAATTATTGAATGTTATCAGTGCCATAAATTGTTGGAGATTGTGCGGAACAAAAAAATTTCAGGATTTTTATTCAACTCTTGTGGATGGATTAATTGATCGGCGGAAGCAGCTCGGGATTACACATCAAACCGGTAAGCCAACATGCATATATACTCATACTAAATAAATAAAATGAAAGGTATCGTTTATAACAATAACAATAAATATAATTTTATATTAACAATCCGAATATATTTGCTACAAAATTGTTTCTCCTTCACACACACAATATATCAACCAATAAACAAAATATTTATATATAACACGAACAAACGTGTATGAATATGAATTCAAAATTCCAATATGGAAGATTCGTTATCGTATTGTTGAGGGCTTTTTTGTTTTCACTTCCTTTCAAACTAGAAATGTGAAACAAAAGAAAAAAAAAACGTTACATACCTCCACACAATTCACTCTTTCTCATTACATTATCAATGTTGGTATTCTGTGGATGCACAAAAATCGTGCGTATGCATATATATGTTTACTTATATACCTACATACATGTATGTGTGTTTGCATGTATCTTTTTTCTCACGCACGAACGCACGCAATTCAACGATGAATGTGTGTGTATTTGCCCGTCGGCGCACGTCGTACCTTTCGCATAATTATCCACGCACGATTTCCGTGACTGACTGTACATATGTACACATATATATGTACAAATGTGTAGGTATATATATATGTTTGAACGAAGGTAGATGCAACACATCTTTGAGGTGTTATCAGACATGGTCCACGAGACTCGTCTTCATGTTCTCCATCTTGTATTATTGCACCACTTTCAACTCTGTCCATCTTCGCGCAAAAATCAACAAGAATGAACACGTTTGCATTAATATATATACATGTATGTATGTGTTGTTTTTCTATAAAGTTCATTAAATTGAAGATTTATCTTTTGATATAGATCGGTTGAGGTTCAAGAAAAAAATTAAATCAACTTTCTTTGATGTTTTCTTTTTTCGTTGAATTATTTTTATTCTATTGTGGTTGAAAGATAGCCCTGAGTTTTACTGAGTGTGTAGGGATATATATATATATATATATATATATATTTATAATTACCAGTGAAAAGGAATGCGATTTAATTTCAGCAGCAATTAATTGTTTCTGATGACTCAATTCAGTAGCTGTGAATTCTTTAGCCTTCTAGCACGTTAATGAGATGATTTAAAATGTCTCCACCAAAATGTCCACCATAAACAAAATACGAAAAAAATTACTGAGCCAAAATTCTTTTTTAAATCGTTGAGATAACACCTGATGATTTAAAAGAGAAAAACATTTTTCACTGTGTTCATTATAATTATTATAATTATTTGAGTTGTGTAGAATTATGAGTATTTATATTTTGATTGCTGTTTCTTTTGTTTTTGTTATTTTTTATGTTACGGTGAGAAAAAAAAATAACGGCCGAGTGCCAGTTTAAATCACCAGATCGTAATCCGAACCATATCCGTCGCAAGAGAAAGAGAGACAAAAGTGAAAAAAGGAAACGAAAAAAAAATAAATAATAAAAGAAAACAAAATGCTACGAACGCGCTCGTGCGCGCAAGACATCTTGTTTGCTATCTCTTTATACATATTGCAGAAGAACAAGAAAAAAAGGGATAAGAGGAAGTAAAGTGTAACGGATTAAACCACACGAGAAAAAATAAGTAAAGTGAATTTTATATATCAAGAGAGACAAATTGATATAAACAAAAGAGATATTAGATGGATCTCAATTGCTTTAGACAGATTTTTTTTAATGAGGATCTTAATTACTAGTTGGATATTTAAAATTGGATAATTTGATTTTAAATATGCTAATTATTTATAATTATATTATAATGTCGTTATTACTTATTTTTACTATGCAATAACATTCAATAGAATTATTATATTCTATTTTACATTTGGAATTATGTTATTGTTATTAATTAAAAATGTTTAATGAGGAGTCGATAAAGTTCGCATTATCCACTTTCTTCATAGTCATGTTTTGAATATTATATTTAACGATGTTATCATTATTACACATTTATTCTATGATGAAGAGTATTATGTTTTTATTACATAATTCCTGTTAAACAATAACACTAATTTTGATTGCGTTAACAATTTATAATTATGAAAATAATTTATTTCTATTCTTTTTCAAATTTTCTCTTTATATAATAAAATTGTTTCTTTATTATTTTTTTAATTTTATCTATTTTTGATAAAATTTCTAATTCATTTGTTATTGATTTTATTGATAATGTTAATACTGCTTTGAATATAAACGACATTTTTCATTCTATTCATCCAAACTTATATGGGTTTTTCAATTGATTTAAATCACGTGTGGGTGAAAAATTTAAATAGTTAGATATATATTCAAGATTGTGAACGTTAAAGTCACTCTGTCAGTATATGATAATTCCCCATACGTATACACATTTTTCGTCTTTTTTTTTTTTTTCGTCTCGCTTGTGACTTTTATTTTTACCTCTTTCACTATCGCCAGCGTCGTCGTCGCGTTTATATAAATCACTACACTAACCGGACTCATGTGCACACACACACGTACACAAATGTTTTGTATGAATACGAAAAAAAATATTTTTCGACATGAAAAAAAAAGAGAATGAATGAAATTCCTAAAGACTGGCAATATATCATTGAATTGTTGCCTATATAATTTCTCTATTAATTTTTTCTTTTTCTTTTTTCATGTATTATGTATTTATGTGAGTCACGAAAAAATTTGTAGCGACAAAATTCTCGATAAAATCAGTAATGAAGGAAAGAAAGTATCCAACAAAACGAGTTTATTTTTCTCGTTTTTTTAAAATTCTAATTTACCTAATTGCGTCTGATACAGCCTTGTCCGTTACTACTTGATATTATTCCAAATCATAATTTACTTCCATCTTATATTTTGTATGTTAAATATAAAATATATGTGAATTAACCGAAAGTAAAATATATATTTCAATGTGATTAAACTATTTTTTTAAATAATATTTTTGCTGTGCATTTACACATATGTGTGTAGGTATCGTTGGATGAGAAACTCGTTTGAACTCGCGTTAGTTTTGTTGTTATTGTTATGGTTGTTTGTTTTTTTTTTATTTCTTGTTTGGACTTGCACATGTGTGCAGATTCTCTTTGCGGATAATAACGATCTGTTGAGAGTGAGGATTTCATCTTATGCACCTGAAATATACACATATATATTTATGTTTTTTGCATTGATGTCTTGCAGACACGATAACTCGATCATAATGAGCATGAACCGCCCTCAAGCTGCATGATTAATCGTGCGCAATATTATTTTTCACAAAAATGCTACAGTTTCGTTGACAAAAATGGATTTTTCGTATTTATTTTTATTCTCAATTGTTCTCTTTTGTTTATTGTTCATATATACATTTTTTTTTAAGATGTATTATGATTTATCTTCACTGAAAGTGAAATATGTGACGGAATTTTATCGTCAATATTCAATCAACATGAGTTATGAGTTTGTAAAATTGATTTTTCATCAGGTTAATTTTTTTCAAAATGGCGTAATTGATATCTAAATAACTACTGTAGCGATTCAATTCGAATAATTTTTATTCGATTTGTATTAGGGTTATTCATAGTATGAACTAAAATTGTTATAATATATAAAGAATTTCTATTTTTATTACCAAATTTTGTAATTCATTTTCACATCGAAACTCGTGCCTTCTCAACAACTGCCATTTTAATAGTTTGAATTCATTAAATCGAGTCATTTGGTACGAGTAAATCGTTAGATTTTTCATTAAAGCAAATAACAATAATTTAATGAAGCATTTTGAACTGTGTAAACATCATCAAAGTTATTGTGAAGACCTTGAAGTGGACACAAGGTTTCGTTGAGAAGAAGGTAGATGAGTGGATAATTGTTGAGTATTTCAAGCGTTCAATGTTGTGCTGTTGTGGTTGCTGGCGAGTGGAACACGTTGGGACACGTCCACATAAATATATCTATGTATATATTCACGTTGATTCGAACGCGATAAAAAAATCCGACGATTTCAATAGTAAATTTAATTCCATTCTATATAATTCATCGTCATTGCATTTTATTTCGTATGAAACTTTAAATGCATAAATTATTTATTTATCCATTGTTAATTAATTGAATTTAAATTCGTACATTATTATTTTATATTACCTGATATAAATTCAGATGGTAAAACATAAGACATGAAGTTTGATGGGTGTGATGGTGCTGATGCGTTTATCGTCGATTAATATCGTTCAATGTTAACTGGTAGCCATTAAGATAGGACGAGAGTCGTTAAAGAAGGAGGGGATTAATCGAGTTTCAAATGTTTTAATTACATGATATCGTTTTATGCCCCACTCCATTATTATTTATTTTTTTATTCATTTGTTATTTAGTTGGGAGTTTGTTGACGGTTGAAATAAATACCTTTGGTTAATTATATTTAGATATTATTCACGTTTTGTAAAAATAAACAGGTTCGTTCGGGGAAATTGCTATTCTAGTTGGTACGTATTGTAAACAAAAGAATATCGCCATTGGTAGAAAACGGATTTTTATTGAACTAAAACACTTGTGAACAACTTCAGACAATACTATAACAGCGTTGCGGAATAGTATCGGTTGTAAGCACTTGGTTTAACCTCCAAATTCACGTTTGGAATCCTGTTATGTATGGATGTGTGGTTATGTTGTGTTGGTTATGTTTATACGTTGAATTTGCTCTCATTTTCGATTTTTTACTGATATAGAACTAGACTTTTCTCATTTCATAATGTTTTAGAATAATTCATTTCGATCATTAATAATTTGAAGTGATACAACGGAGGTTAGGTTATCTTTATTATCTGTCTTGGCTCTTTGCCACGCCCTCTATGAGACAAATTTGTTACCTTGTCGTAACAAAAAGTTTAATAAATAGACTAAAACGATTGTTGTAATTGAACGAAAGACATTTCGCTGTCCCACAAAATTTCCTTTTTCTTTCCTCAGTGTAGACAAGATAATTTGCAGAGTTAAAAATTGATGTTTTTATATTTTTATTTCATTTTTGTTTGAATGATGTGGAAAATCATTTGTTTATGTGCTCAAAATTGTTTATTTTAGTAAAGACTGATAGCAGTGCAGTTTTTTTTTTAATAATCAATGTATGATGGAGAATATTTTTTTCTTTGTGATGCAAAATTACTAAATTGTCATCGTTTTCACTACTCCACAGCTTATAATGATGTTGTTTCGCATTATTAACACGATGAAAGGGCGATCTATTCGCGTTACGTCAGAGTATTTTATACGATTTGCAGAATTGCAAGAGGCATTGTCTTGATATTTTCCAGATACGTGAATAAGTGTCTCCACCTTTTGTGAAACTGATTGTACTGCTGTTCCCTATGGGATGATTAATGGAAAATAAATATTTACAATATTATTTAGGTGTAATAATACATTGTGGTTAGATTGATAATGGAAAGTTGATGTTACCACGCGATCAGAGTAGCCATAATTCACTATGACACTTGGCATTGATACTGCATTCACTCTGGCCTGAATTGCGGTTGTAAAATCGTCCCATGCCATGTTAGCAAAGAAAGTCCGCACGAATTTTGATATACTTATGTTAGACGTAGGTAGAACAAATAAGAGTTTCATTCCTCCCGTGACAGAGTTCTAAACACAAATTGAAAATATATGAGAATAATTCTACATTTTATTTAAAATGGTTCGAGCGAATTTTATTAGAAAATATGGTTTGGTCACTTTAGGTTCTGTAATTTTGTTGGCAATATGAAGAATAGTTTATTGAAGTTTATTAGGAAATGGTCGAATTTTTGGTTTCTTTCAAAAATGATGTGAAAGTTGAGGTTTTTTGAAGATTCTTATACAG
>JAPYZH010000640.1:0-44918 GCA_030523085.1 Meteorus colon | reverse complement strand
TTACAACAGAGTGATTTGACTTGATAAACGTATGATATATTTGATTTGTTTTCATCTCATATTCATAAATGGGCGGGGTTTTTTCCCTTCCCATTTGCATAGTTGGGATTGCTGGAATATATAGATTGAAATCATTCATTGATTTTGCATCGTGGTTATATTTGAGATAGATGAAAAGGATAATATAGTGAGAATGTGGAGTAGGAAGTGAAAAGAAGCACAAACGATTGAGCACGGGGGTTTTTGTGCCAATTTATGTTTACGAATTGTTAGAGAGTCCGCATTGTATTTAACGGTCTATCAACGATATATTTTTATATACGTTAGGATATTGCGTTTGTTACACAGTATTTTATTCGTGATGTATTAATCTTTAATAAATGATATCAGTCACATAGGAAGATTTTTTTTGTGTTCATCTTATGATAGAAAAAAATTGAATTATGTGAAAGTATATACGTATTTATTGAGCGCTTCTTCTTTCACTGCATTGCTATTTTTATTCTCTTTCCTTTCTTTCTCATATTTCTTCCTTGTCCTTTATTGCCTTTTTTCTATCCGTACACGATTGTGGGAATCAAAAGATGAAAGAAAAAAAAGAATAAGACCACTGGGGTATTGTATTAATCCTGCCAGATTAGTTTATCTTAGTGCGTGATCACGAGAACATCAATGATTTCAACATATCTGTGTTTGTGCGTGCTCCAAAAAAAAAAAAACGATCATCATCATACAAATGTCGAACGTCCGAAGTGGAATTAAGAATTATTTTAATTGAAATATGAAAACCAACTTTGTTAAAAACACTTGTTTGGTTCTAATTCAGACTTGGACATACTGTTGGTCGGAATTAGTGGAATAGGTGCTCTGAAAAACGTCGCATTCAATTTTTATCATTCAGCAAAACTGCTCACTCAGAAATTTACATCTTGTTCACATTCACATGAAAAATTTCAAACCATTTTCCATTGATTTTATATCTATCAAGTGGGAAATTTGTTTTTGCCGTGAAAATTTATATCGCCATTGGTATCTCTCTTCTTCTATTCTCCCACCAAAACTAAAACTGCTACGCAGTAACTTGATTTTCTGTATTTACGCATAAAAATATTACGATAAAAGTGGTGTGACACACGGGGAAGTTTTCGGTATATCCTAAAATATTTGCATGTTCACGAACACAATACCATCATCTTTACCAACACAGCGTTCCATTTCTAAGTTTGTCCACATGAGGAAACATATGGCTTAGTTGCACACTTACTGCGCAACATATGACGATGCTTGTGCTGACGCTATTAGATTCAGATAAATATAACCCATGCTACGTGTGGTTATGTATAAGAGTTATTGTGAAAACATGCGGACACTACTTCAAATTATTTTCAAATATTTTTATTTATTTGCATGACTGTGCGCGCGATATGTTATGAGGAAAATGATAGAGGAAGTATATGTAAGAAAATGAATGGAAGATAAATGAAAAGCCCGAAATATATGTGCTCTCTGCATAGACTTTTGAAGCATCATAATACTTCTCGGACTGGAGTGTAACAGCTGTTCGCGTTTTGGCGTTTTCCTAGCCTTGCTTGTTTCAACTACTGGCCCCTCATTTGCTCACTCGTTTCATATATATCCACTTGTCGCTTTGGCTCAAGTGATTCACCTACATGTGATCTATTCATGCACATGCATGAAAATATTTTTACACAATATATAGTTAGATTTATCATTGAAACATCTTAAAATACACTGCAAACAACGGAGTTTACAATTTCGGATTTTTCATTGATATATCATTTGTTTGAGATCGAACGGCGAATTGATTAATCATGGCAAATAAACGTTGTCATATCTTATTTTCATTTCAACATTAATTCATGCTACGACCAAGAATAGAATGAAAAATTCCTATTCTCATTTGAAGAATACGATTGCCAAGTTTGCTATTATTTTCAAATATTCTAATTTTACTTTATAAAGTCTATGCTAAGACATCGAATTAAAATCCGTAGGGTCTTTTTTTTTTTACATCACACAATAATTCACGAACATATATTCTACAACAATATTATTGAATAACACCACCATTAATTTCATATCCAATCCAACCCAAACGAATAAATCAATAACATCCCATCCAATATCTGCGAGAATTTTTCCATGGATATTTTTATTTCTCGATTATAATACTCTGTTAATAATTTTTGCCCTTCCGCTGTATATGAATGGGCGCCACGGGGGTTGCGGACTGTGGCGCAACCAGCAAAACCAAACGGAAAATAAGCGCCAAGGGTGAAACGTGGTATTGTAGTGCGCGGCGGCGTACGGCATGGCAGAAAAGGAGGCTCTCGCTGTATATATTATATAACATCACAACCACGTTCCCTGCAGCGTCACGCGCTACCATGTTCCGGTTCTAACGGTGAACTTCCGTATATACGAATATCCACATACCCCTATGTATATACTGCACGCAGACACATTAGATATATACTTGAGATGGGACAGACAGAAGAAATTCAAGTACGGGGAAAAATCGGCGGGGCGCCTGATGTCGCACCGATGGATATATAGTGTCACGCGTGTTAGCGTATAAATCTCCCCCAAAGTAGATATATACTTATATATATATACATCCATACATACATACATACATACATACATACATACATACATACATACATACATACATACATACAAGCGTCAATCATGAGACTTGTCCCCGCTTGTTCGCCAATTTATGTTCTATCCATACTCGAACTTTTCTTTGTTCTCATTCTCATTGCTCACCTCTCCTTTTATTCTATCTCTCTTTATCGACGTATTCCGCCAATATTCAGTACAATATTTCGTTGCGTCCCACAGATTACTCTCTTCGGCGATGAGTACATATAATGCCGCTGCCTGTATTGAACGCTCATGTTGCCAAGTTACAATATCCGGTCGCGCGATTCGATCGTAAATAACACAATTTTCATTTGGTTAATTACAGGGTATTTACTTTTTTTTTCATCATGATAATATTCTTAGACATTATTCCCATTCATGACAGATGAATTCATATATGTCCCATAATCTACTTAACACAAGAACTAAAAATTTATCAAATAATATTACCCTGATATTACTTTGTTATGCAGACAACTGAACCTCTAATACAAATTTGAAGAACAGGAAATAATTGATACCGTGTACAGATGATTTTTGAGAGTGTGAATTATTATTCTTAGTATTGTCATCTTCTTGGCCTCTGCTTATTCCGTGATGCACTGCGTGTTTTCTTTCTTTTTCCTTTGAAATAATTCTCCAAGTTTTGACAAGAGATGATGGAGCAATGTGACTGATTGAAACACAACAAATTCAATTGGGTTAATATCGTGTAGAATATTCTCATTCATTCGTATTATTCTATGTTGATGTCGGTTCAACTCAAATTGCTGCAGCAGAGAGCTCTTGTGTGATTGGACTATGCAACACTTTAGTTGAACTTTACGGGCCACGATTATTCTTGAACATCCAACACACAAAAGTATTGTATGATATAGTGCTTTCATTTTGTTGATGGAGGCATTGAGGCTTCTCTCGCCTTTATATACAGTTATATACCGTTGAGATGTTGAAAGAGGGAGAGAATACGTAAACGAGAAAAACAGCGGGATGCGAAAGACAAGGGCGAAATATCGACAGAGAAAGAGGGGGTGGGTGAGATGAAAATGGAATTGTATTTTGTGAATGAGAGAATATAAGGAGAATATTATTAAATTGTATGGAAACGAAAATTTTCCGTGTCTGGTACATGTGAATGAACTTCGATTCATCAAATAGTATTCCTCGTATTGTTTCATATGCTAAGATTTCGAAATCACATCGCTCCCTTAACAATAATTGATGAATTAATGCCCCTCGCAAACCAATAAACTTGAATATCATAGTCGAATATATTCTCGTATACTGATATATTTTCATCTTCTTATTGCGTTATCTCAAAAGTTCTCAGTGGCGATTTGCTAAAGAATTTTTTTTCTAAGGACATTTTTGCCTTGTATTGGTGGAAAATAAGTTTCAAATTATGTCATCATAACGAATATCCATCGAGGACAAATATTTTTTATTTTACGTCATTAGTCCGATGTGTTTACTTCCTTCTATTCCTTCTTGTTCCTTCTTTTTTCTTCTTCTTTTTCTTTTCTTCAACTGTCCTTTCTTTTTTTTCGGGTTCCACTCAGCTCCTTGAGCTCATTCTCGTTGCATTACTACAGACTTTTCTAGTTTAGAAAGCGAAGTAAATCACGCAGCGCGGAAGATATATTACCACTGTTTCGGTATAACCACGTGCGTGCACACACACATACACATACACATAAACTAAATTGTTTAGTTGGTCCGGAAAGTTAGGGAAAAGATTCTGTAACCCTGCCGCCACCGTTGCGTTTCCTGTCATGTTTTCGACCGTCTAACGAAGGGAAGGTGACACACCCTGACTTTTCCATAGCTTACGCAGATATATGGATTCACAATGATGCATTTCAAATATTTTTTATATGCAAGTTCATTTTGATATAGTGCACGTTAAGAGGATAACCATAAGCAAAAAAATAATTCCAGCTTACGATTTCATCATCAAATCAATAATTCGTGCGGACTCACTGATCAAATCGCGGTCTACCGGAAGAGCTCTTTCTACTAAACAAAATAGCAGAAATGATATGAACAAGTCAGGAGTTAGTGTAAAAGTAAATTGACTCAATGAATATTTCAAATTTTTACAATTGATGGAATGAATGAAAATCATCATTTACATACAAATGTAATTGAAATAATTATAATCATAGTATGGATAAGTGAGAGCACTGAATTTGACTAGTTTTATCATACAGTATCAGTTTCCATTTGCATATTGTCCAATGTCGAGTCTCAGAATGTTGGAAAGTTAATCGTTAGATCTGACTTCAAATTCAATTTTTTTTTCCAACATTCTCTCGTTCTTAATTCTTCTTCTTTCTTGATGAGGGGAAAAATGAAATCAATCGTCAAGTTCGCTTACGATTCGACAAACTAGGTATCGTGCAAGTAAGTTCGTGAAGTTTTTTCGATATTCTGTAACGAGGAGAAGTATACTTTTAAGAAGAATTTATATTCCTGGTGACATTTCAAAACAAACAATTAGAAAAAAACGAAATGACAAGGAACCAAGTCATTGATTCAATTTACGGCTTGAACTGTTCTATTCAAATTGAATTCAAATTTCAAAGAAATATGAAATAATAAATGAACGAGAGAGGGCAGGCGATTTGGGTGAGAGTAGATTCTATGAGAACTCTATATCGCTGCATATGAAATCGTCAAGGGTGAGAAGTTTGTTAACTTTTTAACAGGCACACGGGAAATTTTCTCCATCAGTTGTAATATATTACAAGGGTACAAAGCACTTGCATAGAGATGAAAGAAAATGGTGTAAAATTTCATTCGTACGTTATTTACGATAAATGATAGAATGTTTTCTTACCTCACACGATTTTTAATGGCAAGAAGTGAAAATTATTAGGAAAAAGAGTCACGTGTCAAAATCTGTCCAAATATGCATCGAAATTCATCATAATCCACTATTATCGGAGACGCTACATATGGGGTACATAGAATATGGACACTGCAAAATTTATGAGGCAGCGTGGTGGTAGTCTCGCAATGTCGTAAAATAAAATTTAAGAGTTGCATCTTTCTGCGTTGGCGGCTATTATGAGTTATACGATTGTAGCAATGACGGACAATTTTTTTCATTTTATTTCTTCATTTTTCTTTTTCCTCCATTCACTATCGTTGCAATGCATGCCAATGACATCATAGAATATGCAAGGTAAAAATTGAAGGCGACCGAAATAAATATAGAGGAACGGAAGAAGGGAGCAAATAATAGAGCAGACAAGCAAAATAATGCGAGACAGGGATAGATTTACTAGTGAAAAATTTTACGATTTTCAACGTGACACCTGGCGTTGATTTGTTTCATTGTGTTTCGTGATGAAACTGGTGTTCTCGTTCCCACAAATTTTTCGAGTAAGACATAAAATCATTGCCGTCGCGTGCAATACCAGATTTTCCTTTTTTGTTTTCTCTTTTCATTTATTTATTGTTTGCGCTTATGGCAAGAAGAAAAAAGTATAATCATGCGCGAAACTTGAAGACATCAGCGCGACGACTTAAAGATTCCAATCGTTCAGCATTGTTATACGAGTTTTGGACCCGATTATCTAATGTAAGTAAGGGCACAAAGGGAATTGGTGACGAGAAAAGTATAAGAGATGACGAGAGTACGCGAGAAGTGGAGTGAGAGGAAGGGGACAGAAACAAACCGATGACTCTGGAGAATTGTGAGAAGACACAATATGAGCTGAGGGCGCAAAAAGCAAGGAGAGAAAAAAAAAGAAGAGAAAAAAAATTAAGGTCTCTTGAGAGACATGCTGGATGAAATTGAGGGGTTTCAGGTCGTCTTATAGCTCATAGATTGTTCAGACTTCGCTTTAAGTAACCTTCGCAATTAAATATTTGATAATGGTAATCAATTAATTTAATTCTACTTTTTCTGCTATTGATCAAATGAAAATTATGAAATAAAAGCTGAGTATAAACGTCCAGACTTGATTAATTTCATATGGATTAAATGGATAATAGAAGCGATTTACTCAACTTTTTATCGAAGACCTTGATGATTTACATAACCGAATAATGTGACAAATAGAGAATCTGAATGCCGATAAAAATTATTTCCATGATGGATAGAAGCTTACGCTTAGATGAATATATTGGAACCATTCAATGCTCTGATATATTGGTCAGTAATTCTTGGAAATCTAGCTATACTTAAAATGTAATACCCCATCATACTCGAAGGTAGATAAATTTATGAAATATAATTTGCGAGGTGGCTTCAGTATTGTATAACAAGTTATCGTTACTTTTTGACACACGCATAACTAGATTATTCTCTTGTTCGATAATAATTTTCATTACAACTGTATCGTGAAAATTTGTGAGTTTGTAATAGCTTTAATTAAGTATTTTACACCGAACATAATTGAAATTATAAATAAGGGCTGAAAAATATGAATGAACAATTAACTGTTATGGTACTCGGTGGGATTTTTAAATGTACGATTGCGTCGTTATCATTTTAGTAAGCCTCGCGTTCTCAATTATGTATTACAAGGGTGTATATGTACAAGATTTTCACACCAGAAAACGGTGAGAAGATTCCCCTTTTCTCAAACCGCCCACTGAGCTGTTAGTTAGTTACGAGTGAACGTTACTCGACGACGTTATATGTATATGGTTACGTCCATTTCACTAAGTAGCGTGACGATTAGCAGACGCCAATGCTTCTGTTAAACGCACGCAGCCCATAACACCAATGCGTTCGCTAATAGTTACCAAATGCCAACATTCATTTAATTAAATATGTTTATATGCCATCACTGTTTCAGAATATGTGTTTTTTTTTTTTTTTTTTCATCATCTGAAAAATTTTGTTGCAACTTTGCAAAGAAAGGAACACATATTTGTTTGCATTAAAGTAATATCTGATTCGAGGTAGTTTTTTCTCATAACTATTATCGGGCAATTATTTGAGAAATTGCAAAAATTTGTGAAAATAAAATAAGCTTGATTAAAATTCCGTTAAATTTGCTGTTCGATTGCTTTGTAATTATAACGGCTTCGAGAATTAAACCTTGACAATCACTGAATTTGATTTTGTTAATGGATTCATCGACATGAAAGTGCTACATAGACAATGTACCCTATACATGAATATTTATGCATACATACACTGAGAGTGTAGAGTTTAACCGAGTAACGAAATTCCTACTTTTCATTGCTGCCACTCGAATTGATTCGCTTCCACATATACGCCATGAAGCGAAGACGGAAATAAAACCTTTTTATCCTCGGACGGTCCGCGAATGGGCGTGCGCGCATAGTCCAGGTGCCCCATTGGTCCATAGGTATATATTCGTGTGTTAGGCGTCTACTCGTGCACGTAACGAGGTTTACGAAATTTATCGTCAGATACGATTGAGTAAGGTAATAGCCCGTGAACCACCCAATTTCGCGTGACCTTCGGATAGATATCCTTCTCTCTTGCCAATGCGGGATATGGGGATTGGAATGGGTGCTCTATACTTTCTTGAAATCTTTTTCTTCACTTTCTTCATTGGTATATGCATAAATATATATGTATATACGAAGCCCTTGTCCTCTATCCGTTTCCTCCGTGGCAGCTTCGGTCGGACTATGTGATTTGGTTTGATTCTATAGTGTACATACATCCGTTCACGATTCACTCTCTCGTCTGCCCTTATATCACTCCCTGGTTCAATGAAATTGGATCGAAGTGGCAGCAAAACGCGCCAACAAGAGTAGATGTAACGGACGAAAAAGAGAAAGAGTAGCCGAGAAAGAGAGAAGAAGATTGTTCGCTTTCATGAAGAGATGAGGGTGGACATGTTGCAACGTGCAATATATACATACGAAATAAGATGTTCTTTCTCGCTTCGTTTTCCTCATATTTTGTTCGTTTTTCCTTTCTTTTTCCACTTTCTCAAATCCTTCAACATCTCTCATACCTACCAGCGTCTTATTTTCGCATGTTCCCCCGAGGCATATGTTATTAGGCCTTTAGGATTATGTACTTTTCGATATGGGATTGAGAGTGAACTCGACATTTTGAGGGGTTACAGAGATGAAGACTGGGGCCAGGAGAAACGCAGGGGCTGCAAAACTCTCGCTACGTTACTTCACTTTCTCTCATGTGCCCACACAAGAGTAAGAGGAGAGCCAATTTACCATCCCTCATTTAGTTTTTTTTTTATTTTCATATTTTCATGCCCTTTTTAATTTTTTTTCTCCTTGTTTTCATATTGTCAATACTTTATAACTTATATATATATATATATGGTGCAGAGGGGAATATACATAGAAAAATACGAGAAGGAAGACGAAAAAACAACTATAAATGCGTCGTGAAAAGAATACGAGTTATATGATGGAAGTAAATATTGAGCTTTATAGTTGAATATTAATCATTATATATTTTATTCTTTCGTTTATTATTATGTAATTTTTGATATTTTTTCATATTTCATTACAATTTTTATATACAAATATAAGGCTACATTTGTGTTTATAAATGTTGATGTTTAGTGAATTGTGTCAATAATTTGTATATCAATAATTATTCATTTGATGTTTCTTATAATAGTAATTTTCTCCTATGTATTGGGTAACTTATTAGTTGCCAGTGATGACATTAATTGAAAATTATTTCTGTTATAAAGTTATTTTCATTTTCAACGATGCAGGGACGAGGTGAAGGGGAACCAACTGCGAAAGTAAATTTTTTGTCATATACAAGCAGTGTGTATTTCAATAATTGTAATTTATTTGTAAAAAAATTTGTATCATGACAAAAATGATACTACTTCTATGTTGAATTGGGTGGCTAAGAACGTTGTCGTTTCCTTCCATTCTTTTTCATTATAAATTGTTCAATCAGCTTTATTATAGAAATATTTTGCTTGGCATCCATGTATCTAACACTCTCATATATGAAGAAAATGCAATATATGTGGTACAAAAATATATAGAGGATGAGAGAGAAAGTGAGTGGGAAAATGAGATGTGCCTTTCGCCTTCTCTGCTATCTCATTCTCTCTGCTCCTCTTCAACCCCCTGTTACGATTCTCGGGGGAGCGGTGCGCCGTTCGAGCCCGTCAAATCGTTAATCCCGTTTAGATGGGGGTAGTACGCACAGTGCCAACATATACGATATACGATATGTTTTTATATTGATATATACATATACAGGCTGTTTCCAGCGGTTTATACTCGCTCTACCAACTCTATAGGTCTTTGACGTTGAAAAACTCCCTTGTCGTGATGAATGCGCGTGGAATTGGTCATTTCTAATGTTACCAATGCCAATGAGAATGACTTCAACGATATGAGAATCGATGGGGGGAAAACAGAAGAGCAGAAAAGGAAATAAGGAAACGAAATAGGAAGCGGGCACAGTGATAAATGTCAGTAGGAAAACACACACAAATATATCATGGATTTTTACATATATTGTCAGTAAATTTATATATTTCTCTGTTATAGAAAAAATGAGATTTTTTTTTTTTTTTATTTTTTTTTTTCTTATGGCTTAACGGCAAACTGAAAGATGTATGGAAGTCGTTGCATTCATGAATACCCGGAAACTTGACGCATTTAAAGTATTTTGAAATGAAGAAATTGAACATTTCAAATCACTATGAAATGTACTTTAATACAAAACAATTTCATCTTTTCATGATTTTCCATATGCGTATGAGATTTTCATTAAACTAACTACCGGTTATGGAGTTACAAATGCCATTTCAATAGAAGTTTTTTATTGTTTGTCCGCTTATTTTTGTGGAAAACAAGAGTTCAAGTTCAACTTCTCGAATAAAAGAATGAAATGGTTTTCAAGAAATTGTCTCACCTGCGTTTAGCCACTAATGGTCAAAATATTGTTCACTAAATTTTATCACAATTCCAAGATTTTTCTCGGTATGTTGTTGCTGTGTCCATCCACATGCAGTGATATACCGTTAAGAATATTTACATGAATGGCAAACAAATATCGTATTAATAAGTAGAGACGAATTCCAGCAATAATATCGTATCAAATATAAATGAATTACTATTTTTGTATATCTCATTCACTTCCCCACTTAACATCTTCAAATTTAGCCCATTATTACTACACTCCGATCCCTATCCCTGAGTTATCTCACAAGAAAATATTGGCTGTGATATCCTGTATAATCACAATTCATATAATATATTTCTACGTTTTTGGAGAAAGTGTTTGTCATTAATTTTCCGCAGTGTGAATTAGATGAGAGTGAATTGTCGGAATACAGCCAAGAAGTGAACAAATACTTTACGTCATCCTGTCTCCACCATGCCATTGGCACTCTATCCTCTTATCCATCTACATCCATCCATGCAAACATACATACATACATACATACATACATGCATACACGCATACATGCATACATACATGCATACATACATGCATACATACATGAATGCATACGTGAATACATAAATATATACAATCATTCAGACATTTTTTCGTAATGTTTTAACAGCTGTCTAACGCGTATATCTCATACGAATTCGCAATGCGAATCCAAAGGGATGAGCTTTATCTATATAATGTGTAAATATAGTTGTATATAGACGGGAAGATAAATGTAAGAATACGCACGGTGGGAAACATGGAAACGACACATTGCCTATGAGATAACGAATGAGGTAGAGGGAAGAAATTATCCCTATCCGAAGAAATGTCACCAGCGACTTGACCCTAAACGGGTCACCGCTATAAAGTGTGTCCATGACATATCGAACAAGCACATACGGAAATGGTCTTTCTTAATTTTGTGGTAGAAACTTGAAGGCGTGTGGGTGTGTGTGTGTGTGTCTGAGAGAGAGAAAGAAAGTGTGTATTTGACCATTGGATTTCGGGAGATTGCTCTATATATTTTATATAGACGCACACACCCTCGCCAATTTCATTTGACTTCAATGTCTGCAGAGCGCAAAAAATAGAGACTTTTTTCCTTCCCCGTTGCTTTCCCTTCACTTTTGTAGGGACTGTGGCCTATATATTAGGTACCTATCCATATTATGGCATGAAGACTTGTATGTCCGCACAGAGAGGAAAGTATAGTAGTACACCATTGGCGACAGTTTTAGCACTTAAGCACCGGACAATCAATAGATAGCGGCACCCGCACCATACAGCTGTTTTATATATGTTATATATCTGGCTGTAATTCTTGCAATCTGAAAATTCAACAAGGACGCGCGCGCGGCACATGTTCATATCTTCGGAATGGATTAGGGAGATTCGGAAAAGATAATTTAATTGAATGAGATGGACCCATAGGAGGATGATCGAAAGTATGAATGATGTAGAAAGAATTCATCTGGATATTTTTATCGGTATTGGCAATTTTTTTCTTCATTTGTTCTATGAGAATATAATTCGTTCTTAATTCAAGAAATGTTGAATTTTCTTAGCGTGCTCGTTTCATCCGACTCTTCTCTATGTATGGCAAAATCGGGAATGAATGAAAGTCATTCGATAAACATTATTGAGTGGACCATGATAATTATTACATGTCGTAATGATCCACTTCTCTCGCGTATTTGTTCGTTATGTGGATTTAATAGTGACCCAAATAATAAAGTGAGAATGCCAAATAAATTTATCATTGATGTTCTTTCTATTCAACTTCTAAATTGAATGCAGTGCTTGGAATTTTTCGCGTCGTTTTACGTTCTGCTTCTGTTCCCCTTCAATATGTAAAAGGTATTTACTTATATATATATTTCCAAGACAGCCGTGTGTACCACTATTCTCTAAATCGTGACACTTAGCTACAAAGCCGGACAAATTGTTGAATTTTTTGTAGATTTAACAGGGGGATAACATAAGTGTCGGACATTGGGATTTGACTATTTTTTTTCCTTTTTCTCTGTATCCTTTTTTATCTTTCATTTTATTCGAGCTTTATCTTGTTTATCTTTGATTTTCTCGGACGATTTCAAACCAATCTGATATATATCTTTCAAAGTGCAACACTCACGGCAGATGGAACATGCACGCCGCTCGCGTCAATTTTACATATCTCTCTAAATTCGACCATATAGATAAGAAAATCATCAATTGAGCTTTGATCTGGCTATAAACATATATTGAGGGGGAAAAAAGGCACACGATAAAAGATGTCCACAATTTTTCAAAGCTTGACGTATACTCTTACCATTGAAGATTCGACTTGCTGTTTTTTTTCAAGGATTTTAAATGTTTTGTCGTCGAATGAAACTTCATCAATGCAGTAAATCAAGAGATCTACTCGTCGATAGTGTGATTGTTTGATTGAGTGGGTGAATATATTTAGGTGAACGTTTGAGAATGTCCAATTGGAAAAACTTGTAGCTATAAAATAATGAAATGATTACAAAAAATAATGCGTTAAAGTTATAGAGAAAAATTGTGAGAGGACTAATTTTATAATGTGTTATTTCTGATAAAATATGTTATGTAGAGTTTTCAAAGTCATATGAGCGAGGATTTAAGCAACGAAATTCGATTTTAAAACAGTGGATATTAGTGATTGAAAATTGATTGTAAGGTGAAATTATCTCTGAATGTGTAATTAAATGAAGTGATTCATTTAATCAGCTTCTGTTACATCGAAATGGAAACAGAATAGGTAAGATAATAGATAATAATCCAAGGTGCACTTGATCAATCACTGAACGTATAGTAAAATATCTCTATTTTGGGACAAACATTATTCTGTAATAATTATTCCACAAATCGTGTCCAACGTCTCAATTTACTTTATGCCCTATTCGAGAGAATTAATGTGAATATCATTTCCACAAAATCAATTGCACTAGAAATAACAAGATATAACTGTTTACAATCAGAAATGGGATAAATTTATTTTCACACATAATTGAAACTACGAGAAAAATGAATAAATGTTAGATATATTTTCGAAATAAACAACAGTTATAAAACTACGACACGTAAATACCTCAATAATCTCAGTTTTATCTTCCGATGTATGTAATATTCTCCCTCTTTTTCTGTCCTCATTGCTACATTCCTTACCTAAGATACTTTCATTGTTTTACTATACATATTACATATCTCCAATGCCGAAAATTCTATACGTTTCACGTGCAGAGGTTGACCTATGGCCTGATCATATTGGTTTTCTCGCAATACCCTCAAGATACTTTTCACGATGCCATCCTTCATTCGGGTCTCTTCAATCATTCTATATATATGTGTATATATATGCTTCACATGAAGAAAACATCCCTGTGAAACATAGCTTTCTTTCTCACGTTCGGCTCACCTCATTTTGCCGCACAAGGCGAAGATGAAACAGAGAGATTAGGAGACACCGCTCCTTTATTGACAGTGTTTCACGCTCGCGCGGCAATCCGGAAGCCACTTTCCACAAATCCCACTGGTATTTAATTTGTCTGTCTATGTCAGTAAAACGATTGATATATTGCATATCTATTACAATAGGGGAATTAAAATAACTGTGATGACAAATGTAGATATGAATTTTCGATGACAAGAAGATAATATTTTCGAGGAAATGTCCATGTAAATAACGTTATTGTACAAAACTATTGGTTTATACCTGGTCGGAATAACAATGTTCAAGCAAAATAAAGTTATGTCTCAACTACAAATTAAGAAAATCTCGATTCATATCACATTTATCAGCGGATAAAATTCTATATAATTCGACAGATGAATATAATAATGAGAATATTTATTTTTCGTTATCAAAAACTTGCACATACATTCATTTTGCGCCAGTTATAAGCGTTATATCAATGCATATTTACTGTTTCTTGAATAAAACGGTTTGTTCAGCGCAGCTTATATCAAAAGAAGAATAAGAACACGCTCATAGGCTGATTAACACGGACTTATCGTCTTTCAACTGGCAAAGCTTCAATAATCGCCGTTGAAGCCCTCGCTCAGTTAATCCTGAACTAGTGTTCAGTGTAACAGCAGCCTGCCACCTTCTTCTACCACTTGCAAATTTTATATAGCTATTAAAATACACACGTATAGATACATACTTACATATGTATTCATGCTGAACATAGAAATTTTGCAGCAGCAATGAGTGTATTTCTCTCATTTTGTCTTTCTAATTCTCGCTCATTCGCACAGGATGAGGGTAAATGTTTCTTTCATTCTCATTGCGCATGAGATTCACCCTTTCTCATATTTATCCATCTGCATATAGATATATATATTTTTACGGGAATACACATTTTGGTACTCTTTCTCAAACCAAGATATTCAATTCTTCCAACCCTTTTGCATTCCGTTCAAATTTTTCTAATCGCGTTGGCTAAAAATTTCATAATTCCTGACCAATTCTATTTTCCACTTTCAATTTTTGTATCCTCATAAGGGCTTGAAGCATCTCATGTTTTAATTAAAGGTTACAGCGATGATTAAGAAAATAGTGTCTACATCAATAAACGTTGTTTGTGCATAACACATTCAGAATACACCTATATTTGCTCTGATTGTGTGTCCCGAACGAAACAAATCAATCGAAATATTTACATGATAATATTAACATATCTGGGATAGTTGCGTTGACATACTCTAATGATATATAAATGATGCATACACTTTTTTCATCGTTCATTTGTTGACTGAGTCCAACATGTACATATACACTTACACATACAATTCATCTTCCCTTCCAATGTGACTTGTAATTTTTTTTGTTCCAACTCAATTTCCAAAACGAATCACTCCATTGAGTCAGAGAAAATTTCTCCTGTCCCGCCACAGTAAAAAACATACTGGAAAAGTCTCAATAACGGGACGTCGAAAGTAGATAAAGAGAAACAAAAAAAAAGGAAGAAAAGAGAAAAAAAAAGTATATATATACAGAGAAAAAAAAACACGCCTTGGAATATCAGACATATAGCGATGATGCGTGGGACAAAGAAAAGATTTGTCGCACTTGTTTTTGTCGCCAAATGTATAAAAGGGAAAAATATCAGCGGAGAAAAAGGAAAGAAGTGACAAAAAAAAAAAATGGAAAAAAGTCATTGGCATTGATCCCCGAAAAATTAATGGGGAAATCAGAGACTGGAACGCGCCTCGGATCGTTTCAGGATATAAGACAAACCACTGAGTAATATGTATAAGAGTTGTAGGGGCGAATAAGCAAAACTCGTTGAGGAAAAGCAATACGTAGAAGAAGAAACTTTCTGAACTGTCATTTGTATCCGGAACTCTCCCCAGAAATCAACAGGGAAGAATGATAGTACTCACATCCGTGCGTGTCCTGCTCTTGCTCCCATCTTATTTGTCTTTCTTGTGTTTCAGTATTTATGAACGCAATCATAAATATATGAGGACGATCGTAATGATGTGCGGATATGGTTTTTGGGGTGTTGGGTACAATAAGCCACGGTCATCTATTGAACAACTATGATCTGAGTAGGAGGGTGAAGAAGATGATGAAGAAGAATAGCGGAAGAAGAAACAAAAGAAAAAATAACGACAGAAGCTTATTGTGATTCTACATATAATAACGACATCTTTAATTATCATTTCTATTGGGATTATATCGTCATTCGACGATGGCAAATATGTTTGACTTACAAATAGTACAAATGGTAGTAAAATGATAACTGATATGTAACAAAAAATGCATATCACACTATGAAACCACTTTCCTCTTTCTCGAATTCATAGAAATTACTCCAGTTTCATTCGATTCAGTTATTATCTTAGTTCGGTATAGCAGGGAATTAGAGAAACTTTCAATGTGACTTTCAGGGACACTAATTATATGTCCCTTTATAAATTATGATGGCTCGAGTGTGAAGGTATGTCACAAGTGCATTCAATGCATCGAGTGTTAGTTCGAACAAAGGTGTTTGGTGATAGATTTGTTCCAATGGATCATCTGTTAGTGACAGGCATTTAAGTTTGAGGTGTTTTCTTTCAAGTATTCAGAATGATACGAATCGCCAGTAATTATGCTTTTTTCGTCAGTACAGCGTATGTGTGAAGTGAAGTGGCTGGAATAAAAGGAGGGAAAAACATTCGAGAGTGTGCAGAATGGAAGAGAACGGAATTTTTTTTCGTGAATGTGTCAAAAACATATATTAAACTTTCCTGTTCTCAGAATAATTTTTTTTTTATTTTTCACAATGATTTATGTATACATAAATGTAGATATATAAGAAGGGAAAGTTCACACTTTTCCTTGGGGTTAATGCGAAAGAGGAAGAAAATAATAATCGCGTGCTTTTGTATATGTGGAAGAAATGCGAGTGTGCGCACAAAAGTTTGGATAATTATCGCAATAGAACTCTGTCATCGTTGTCTCTATGTTTCTTCGTAGTTACCGAGGGGTGTTGGCGAGAGTTAGCGCCAGTTTATATATATATATATATACGTATATTTGAAGGTGTTTATGTCAGCGCAGGAAGAATATATATGTATAAATACGATTTATTCTTGAGGAACGCGTAAATCACTTTGTGTAGTCAGAAGATTATTTTTGGGAAATGTGGGAATGATTGTCATGAAATATATGAAAGTTGTGTGAGGAAGAGAAGAGAAGGAATGAGATAAAACGAGACGTAGGAAGACAATTACTCTTTTTTAATGCTTCACTTTTTCATTCCTTCCATGTTCTTCTACCAACATGTAATTGAAAAGTTTTTTTCATAATTACGAGAGAGAGGCTATTCACAGATGCATAATAAATACTGCGTACTCATCTAAAGTGTGACGTGCAAGGATCATTAGATGAATTTACACAAATTAACTTCATCCGGGTCAGTTTCATTCATGTATTCATGGAATACATTGAAATATATATGTATGTATATTGATATATTGAATTTCGCCATCAGATAGATGACACCTTGTAATTTTTTTCGGCCACGCTCTCTCCATGCATGCCAATGAAAACTCACACGCACAAACACATGTATACCTGGGTCTGAAGGAGTATAAAACGAAAAAAAGTGCGTGGGGAGAAAATCGAACAAAGAATATTGTGGAAAAAATATATATCGTTTCCTATTGAATTTAAACGTCCACACATTCATGATTTGTAACTATATATTTTGACCGAAATTGTCATAAAAAAATTTCTACATGCATTGAAACTTTTTTTTCGGCCAATTTTTTCCTCTTTTTTCTTCTCCAATGAAGATAGTTACATAATATATGAAAAGAAAAAAAAATAAATAAAAAAAGAAAAGAGGACTAGACATTACGATACGAGCAATTAACGTCGAATGACTCTCCTTATTTTTGGCCGAGGTGTTCATTTTTATCAATGCTGCATTTGTTCATATCAACAAAACATGTACAGGGTGATAATGGCATGGAAAAAGCGTGGGAGAAAAAAAAAAAAAAAAAAAAAAAAAAAAAAAAAAAAAAAAAAAAAAAAAAAAAAAAAAAAAAAAAAAAAAAAAAAAAAAAAAAAAAAAAAAGAAAGAAATAGAAAGCAAAGGTGTGAGAATTATAAATATTTATAAATATATATTTTAACTATATGTCTACAAAGGTGTGAATGACCAACAGAGGTTGAGAAAGATCAAAAGTGGTATCGGGAAAGAAAATAATATGACGAATACAAGACATTCCGGCGGTTTACTCGACCTAAATGTATGATGCAACACTTTATACGATTCATATATATATTTAAAGTGGGGGGTTTGCGATGTTATTTGAAGATATGCCCAAGAATCAAACTAGAAATATTCAATCTGCAAAATTTCGTTTACATAACCAACTTAAATGATTTAACTCCTATAAACTCAAAGAGATAGAAAAATTAATAGTTATGATCTCATTGATTTTGTTGTGACCATCTTGATGTTTTTCGATGACGTCTACTTAATTATTCAGGAGAAAATGATTGAATCAATAGTTACGTTGCTACGAAAGACTTTCGTCTTTAAGGACTTTTACTTGTTTAATTTTTCATTACAAAAAGTTGGTCGAGAAGCTACCATAATGAAGACATTGTGTTTTTTTATTCAATAATAGCAATCGCACGAGGTTTGTTAATACTTCATCGAGTAAATCATCAATAGTGACTTTTTCTTTTATATCCATTTGTAGGAAGCTGTGTATGCATTTGTGAACATTTTTATTGGCCTGTGCATCGGGAAATTGGACGGTGTATTGTTGAGATTGACATACCAATGATTATCAACAAACAGCAATTGTATAAGTCGAAGGTAGGGAAACTCCAGACTAATTACAAAAGAGTCTTTATGGATTCACGGTCGCTTGGACCGAGCAAACTTTGCACTCCGTTAATTAAACCGTTGGGTTGCCTCATCCCAGATGAGAGAAACTGCCTCGAAATGTTCGAACAGCCGTATTCCGCCCCTTGGGGGTGGCATGGTACACGCGGCTCGGAGAAGGGCTGAAGCCAGGGAATGAAAACGAGGGAGAAAAGAGACGCAACCCTCACAGCGAAATCGACCCCATTTTGCTGAAAAAAGAAAGGAGGGGATACATTCTTCATCTGTTTCCAAACATTTATTTTGTCTATTCATATATTTTTATATAAAGTCGATCCAAATAATAACAAAACAAATAGAAAGTTGAACAGGAGAAAAAGTGAGGATGAAGGACCACATCTATTGGCATCCACATAATTCTTACACGTGTAGCACAATAATCTTTTTTTCTCATCAGCTCTTTCCTTTTCTAAGTTTAATTTCATTATACATCACCTTATTACTATTATTGCATTTTTGTTTTTGTCATTTTCTTATTTTTGTGTAATGTGAGATGGTTGAAAGAGGACGAGGTTCACATATTCATAGATTTATTATCTCGAATTGTCCAACATTTTTACTACACTGTCATATCATATTTCCGCCTTGCCTAACTATCTATGGATTCAAATGGCGAAATTAAATGGTCAATATGCATGTATATATATATATATATATATATATACAGCATGCCTTGATTGAAATTCATCTAGATTCTATTATATTGACTCTGATGAACAATTCGGCCATCCTTTCTATGTACATAGACATTGTTATTTGGCTTTTCAATGGCGAACGACCATAACAATTACTCGAGCATAGCAGAAATAGATTTTCAACGCACATAAATGTGTGTATATACATATTGGACGATAGTGATGTGTTAACAAGTCTGTCAGTGGGTATTTTGTTCTGATTGGAAGCAGTTTATAGTCCAGATGGCTTGATCAAGTTCCTGATATGGTTTGAGGGTGAAGGAGTGGAAAAAAAAAAAAATAAAGGTAAATGGAGAAGGTGAAGAGAACGAGGATATGAGAGGGTGAATATGTATAGATGATGTGCATATGGGTAGGATGTGTGTATAAAGGAAATAATGTCAAAATGAAAAAGTGAGAGAGAGAAGAAAAATATAATACGCGCTCGAATGAATCGAATTTTCACCATGTGTTCACAAAATGAACGAGCGTGCTCAATTTCATTTCGCGTAAAATTGTTATGACACCATGCAATCCTATTTATTGTGCACCCAGTTTACGACAAAAATGATATGGCAGTGTGTATAAAGGCAGGCGCGAGAGGTGCGTCTGTGTTTTTTTCTTTTGTATTTTCTTCAAATAATTCTATAGAGACTTTGTTTATTCATTTATCTATAGCATATTTTTTTTGTTCAGTTCGAAGATGTTTTGAGAGTGCAATAATTTTGTATGATACATGCGAATCAAATTGAAATCATTTTAATAAAGCACCTTTTTTTAGCCATTAGCATTAGTTAAATTAATAAAGAGGGATCACGTGTAATGCGTATGTATTATGGCGGCGAAGAATAAAAGAAAAAAATCAGAGTCGTACAATAAGAGGAGAAGAAGAAAAGCTCGAATTATTGCTCCCCATTGGTGCAGGGAGAGAAACATAGTTTTTGGACATGTCCAGCGGTAATAGTCAGGGTGTGCCCTAGAAGCATTCGTCGTGCGTGTTCGAGCGAGTCAGGGCTACATAGCAGACGTATTAGCTATATATATTGAATCGAGGTTGAAGGAGAGAGAGGGAAAGAGTGGAAAATGGTATTTTGAAAGCGAGTCACGATCAAGGCGAGAGCTCTCAGCATTCTCGTTGCTGCTTGATCGTACAAGCCATAGGAGTTTCGATATCCACGCTAATTTTGTCCCGGATTTGTGGCTATTTTCACACGTAAAACAATTGGATGAAACCTACTCAATTAACATTTGGAATTAATGTGATCCCATGACAAAGTAGTCCGCTTCATAAACATCAACCATAATATTGGCAAGATAAATTATGAAATTTCCACTCAAATTCGTTGAAATAAAAATAAATATTGGAAAAAAGGGTAAGGGTGGAGCTTTCTGATGGGCGCATGGAAACGAGAGTGAATTCAATTACACTCCGGGATTCAATATTGCTAGTAGACTTTGGCTGTACGGATAGTGATAGACAATGTGGAAAGACAGAGTGGAAGAGAAGGAAAGAAAAAGTAGGGGCCAACGACATATACGTACAGAGATATAGTGGCGAGAGTATAGGGGCGAGTTGCCGCGTGCTAGAGGCCGACACCCCGTAAACAAGGGTGAAATTTTGTATGTGCTAGTCTCTGCAAGTTGGATCAATGCCTTTATGCCGTAACGTGAAGCCTTGTTCTATAGTACATATTATACACATATAAACATGTTGAATTTTTGTTTATTGGCAATTCTCAAACGGGATATCCATTCGCACCGATGAACTATTGGTATTTGATAAATTACTTCGGCGCGAATTAAATTCCTTTGTGAACGCTCGAAACCTCAATTGGATTTTTTTTTTCCGTTTTACTTTGTATACAATGTTTTATGCGCCTATGTGTGTGTGCATGTTTATACGTATATGATATATCAATACGTATCAAGCTGAAGGAATTTTTTGTTCGTTCAATTTGAGATAGACAAAGAGATTGGGTAGAAAATTAAATTTAAGATAGATTTGATTTTTGAAGTCGTTCCATCAGGCGAGAACATATTTTGCTAGTGCACAGGTGAAACTGGTTGGATTAAACGAAAAAATATATTTTATTCTTTATGGTGGTATTTTCAAAGAATTTGATTGAACAAATAGGTGTAAATACAATGTTTTATTTTAAAATGCAAATGGGAATGTGAGAACGTATGTAAAACTGCTTTGTAACTTTTCCTGTATGCTGAATAACAAGTGAAAGCAGGTGGTTTAGTGTAAAAAAAGTTAACTAATCCGCATGTATTGCGTTGAGGGCTTACAGAGGATGTGCTCACTGGCATTAGGATTTATATAGTTTCTATGGGCGCGCTACAGATGCCCACGACCTGGTGCCAACGCAAAGGACGCGATAGACTGGTTTGACGCAATGGAAAATAAGGAAAGTTATCAGGACTCTCATGAGGAAATTGCATTTACTTTCGACACTCACTTCATAATACACCGTATTCCTATTTTGTTTCATTCAGTCACCTTTTTTCTCCTTTTCACGCTTTTGCGTTTCAAGAATACCTATCCTTCTATTCATCCAATATTTTTTTTTTTCTGCCATTTTAGGATGGACATGTTATGAAGAATAAATATTTCAGTATGTTTATCATTGAACTGGTAGTAGTAAAAAATATTTAAAATCACCAATCGACAATGAATATCGATAATAAATAGTTTACAATGAATAGTTTATAAATTCGTTAGCTATAGGCCAGATGAAAGGAAAGAAAGAAAGAAGGACTATCAATATTGCATGAAAATAGAAAATATTCGCAGTTCATTTCTCTTAAATACACATTCTCAACATTTATGTGTTTTTTGCGACGAAAATAACCGCATGCTCGATAAATCTTCTTAATGACTTTCTCACCCTCTTTGGATTGTGTCAAAATAGGAAGTGTAGTTGTGGAACTCGCGCAATGATCTCGCGATAGCAGTTGTGTTAATGTTCTCAGGGTGGATAAATTATCATAGTAAACTTAGATATGAGAGTGTGAAAAACGAGATCACTTCGTATTATCAGCAAAAACAAAAATTGTTTTTAAGAAATTTTTTTTGCCAACAAAAATCAGGAAAAAACAAACGCAAAAAGATAAACATTGATTGATTGATTATGGTGTATAGATGTTCGTGTTGTGACGGCCGAGAATATGATAGCGTCGAAAGATGGAGTGTAGGAAGATGATGGAAAATAAGAGGAAAAGTAAAACATTTTGGCTGTGCGAGCAAGGAAGAATAAAATATATATGTGTAATTTGTATATATATATATGTAGGGACACAGATCCATTCCCGGTGGATTAATCGGAAACTCGTCGAGGTCTTACAATTTCTGATTGCATGGCCTCTGGGAGTTGACCGGGTTACGACGCATAGGTATATATATATATATATTTTGATGCAATTCCCAAACCGTTTCTCATGTTTACGTCTACCGATTCGCCGCGCATCATTTACCATTTAACCACTCTGAATCCTGTAAATCGACTTTCCGCATAGTATTTAATGGATTTTTCCATTCATCAAAATTCTTCTCCCATCGTTCTCAACTCGAATAATTCTCTCGTCCTTCTATTTATACATACAGTGTACACAGTATATATTCGTATATTCTTCCTTCATCTTTCAATAAAAAGTGAAGTTGAAAGTCATGAATGTTATTAATTCCTTATATTTGTTTATTCATTGTTTCATTGTTAAGAGTAGTAATATAATTTGCAGTATGCTCTAATGATTATCAATATAACTTGTATTTATTGTGAATGTATACGATGAGGAATTGTATTATTTCAATTGAGACAAATCAAAGGGATGATAATAACAATATCAAATATATATGAGAGAAAGACAGAAATGGTAGATCTAAAAGAATACAATGCATCACAAGAGGATGAAGGAAAATTGGAAGTTGAATGAATTGAATAATTCAACTGTGAAATAGCGGCTGGTTATTTTTCCTTTATGATTCGAAGTGCTCAGATAAAATTGTTGATTCTTGATAATTGCAAAAACTATTTGAAGTAAAAAAGATGAATATTTTAATGTTAATATTGATATGAGATTGAATATTACTTCATTTCAATTACCAATTCGGAAATTTTTCTAGTTTTTCGTCGTTTCAATTTTTCTTCATTTATAAATAAAGATAAAGAGTGTACACTTTATCTTCTTCTGCAATGTCATACCAACGTGTGTCTTATTTCTGATCGATTGCGTATACAATCGACTAGAATTTTTTATTGTGTTTGGAAAAGTATATTAATCAAATAGATTCAGTATTATTATTGCTCTGAACCAACATCATATGATCATGTTCAATTCAATGCAAGGACAATCAACATTGCTGCAATAATTTCCAACGTATAATTATAATATCCTGAAAGAATTAGGTACTATCATAGAATTCTCAGTGTGATGTGCATCGTTGCATTAATAATTGTACTGCACCCTAATTTTTTTACTATATAATTGAACTTAATGTAAACCAGTATAATATTTCTCACTGTTAATACCATATTACTCATGAATAGCAACAATAATACACATGACGTAGCCATAAAAAAATCTTGGTTATGTGTAGTGAAGGATTTTTAAGTATTTTATTGTTAAATACATATAATGCATATAAAATAAAGGTATATATATATATATATATATATATCCGCAGGGATGTATATGTATATTAGTATGCCGGAGGGTTACATAACAGCAGTATTGTGAGCGAAAGGTTCATGGAAATGGGGGGATTTGGGTAGCAACGCGAGCAAAACCAACGCAGCGCCCCAAGGGCTGCTTCCAAACTCTTTTGTTTATATATATATGCATATTGCTGATTATGTGTGCGTCTGTCCGTTTACGTCATATCCCGATCCCATCAGTTTCTAGTGAAGTTGTGTCTCTATGTGTGAGTTTATTGGTGATGTAGGCCATCTATTTATCGTCACATACATCCAACTACACCATAAACACATTTCGAAACCCGTTTATGTGTATCATGAGGTGAAGTATATGATGTGTCTCAAAACTTTTTCCTATTTTAAACCCCACTCAATCCCATATTGATTATGTATTTTTGCCAATCATTCAACATTCCAATTACGTATTTGGTAGTGATAACATTGCTGCTTTCAATCTCCAAGTCTAATAATGAATGAAATGCTTTTATATAACATCATCAGCTTTTTTTTTTATATCATATCGAAAATGAATGGGGAACAAAAAAAAAGTTCAAAAAAGATCTTGAAATTTATGATGTAAATTTTCTATGTTGAAATAAAATCATAGGTGTTTTTATTATGCATGGGTTGATACTTTTGTTGAACACGATGAAAATTTCTTGTAGAATTCAATGATACTGAGAACTATTCAATTGAAAATTAACAAATACTTGTAATAATTCGTTTTGTATGTTAGCACTGACATTATCGGTTGGGATAACTTCGCATCACAACCCTTGATTTAGCTCCGTGAATAGCGACTAATCTCCGTATGAATATTCTTGCACGTTGAGCATGAATATTTTTGCATGTAGAAACACATTTAATATATATATATATATAAGACAGAAAGCTCAAATTATTCTATAGGGAACATAGTGCCAAATTGGAATGATAAATGGAAGTACATATATATGCACATTAAGTTCAAGTCAGTTCAAGTCCAAAAGATGTCGGATAGGAGAAGCACCACGAGCTATGACTACACCAAAGGACTTGCTTGACTATATAACTGATACACCAATTGCTGCTGAAAACCGCAAAGTGCTCAAGCAAAGACATTAATCTTTGCCAAAGTCTGTGTATGTATGTCAGAAGCTTTTGCTTCTTATGTGTGTATTTATCAAGGTGACAAAGCACTCAAGACCATATTGAGATGTTTTTGACTGTGATGGGGAGGAATTCTGAATAAGAGAAAATGAATATCTTTCTACATACAAATTGAGTAAATAGCTCTCAAATATTTGTTTCAGAAGTGTCAAATATTTGCATCGGAAAATTTTCTCACGCATCATAGAATCATGAAATGAACAAATTCTCATGCGTGTTGATGTTGTAAATATTGAAAAACGAAAGAAGATAACAATTCGTAATACATATTCTTGATTCTGCTAGCTTTATTTTTTCTTCTTCTGTTTTCTCAATATGACTTCATATTCGACGATAGAATTTGATGATAGTAGAACAGAATTAAATATCATCGTTGACACGTACTTCCAGAAAACACAATATTCTTTAACGCAGAAGAGAATATAGATATAAACAATACAAAACTGAACGATCCTCACATGTTATCAATTCAAAACTTATATTTAGAATTTATTTAGAACTTTTGAATTTATTTTGATTAATTTTCATTAAATTATTGAACTCAACCATCAGGCACTAACAGAACTTGTTTTAAATTCATGACGTTAGGTGGGTGCATTCATTTCCGTTTTACTACTGTCAATATTCATACACTCTGTATCTTTTCTTTTTTCTCTTTATGTGAATAGAAAGGTTTGATTATGAATGAAAGGAAAAGAAAAAAAAACATCACAACTGTACATGCATGCATCGACATGAATATAATTTACATAGAGTTAATTCAACGTACCGTCAACATCAAGTGGCTGTTTGATCATAAAGGTAAAATAAAAATAGTAATTTCACCATACATGCATATATATTGAATTCAATAAGTCGTGAGTTTGCAATGAGGTTGGCATATTTATATTTTGTTGAGTACTCTTATATACATACGTTTATATATATGTATTAAGGGCTATGTAGGAATATATGGATATATGTAGTACAGTAGAAAGCCAACAGACCGCAATTATTGAAAGGTACAGGCACTCGTGGTCTTGCGGTTGCGTATCAAAGCGCTTTTGGATTCAATTAAATTCTGGTTTTCAATACACCGCAAGTGGTGCATGGATGAATTGAATGCTGAACGTTAAAACGCAGTGTATACCATAGGACATATGCACACACTCACATTCCCATGGATATATTACTGGAATATTTGTATAAGTGCAGTTTAATATGCACGCGTTTTGCTCATGTTCATGATTCGTATGTATATATATTCACAAGAAAAATTTACTAGAGAGGAATATTCATATTATACTGAAAACAGTTTGATATGCAATTTAACAATTTATGAAAAATGTATAATGCATTTAGGATTGGAGTGCTTAAATTTATATTATTCTAATATTATGAAATTTTTAATTTATTTATACCTGGAATAGATATTGCAGGTGGTAATATTGAAATTATAATACAGATGAATAGATAAAAGGGAAAGAGCGAATTGGAATTCCATTTACAAATAATCATTATAATTTTTCTGTCATGTCACTTGACATTTTCACATTCTACCTTTGTAAATGTATCCCAATATATTTCGAATGTTTCTAACGACTATTTAAGTTATAATAGTTAATGTTTATCAGCAGCAAACAGCACGGTACATTGAGAATGATTCGATTATATATTTAGTATATGTGTGAGGGGATGATACAAAAATTTTCCGAGATTTTGGGGAGTCATCAGTATGTTATATATCTAATATGTGCTTATATACAACCCCACCAGTAGAGATTTACAATTTGTGATATTTCCTAAGGTAGATGAATGCATAATTTGAAACTTACAGTGACCACATGGTTATAGAGTCAGGCAGCTATATTGAATACAAAGTAAATATATGCGGAAACGTAAAGGCACGACTTTATGGTGGGTGGATTAATTTTCAGGATAGCATGTACTTACTGCCACATATATTCCATCAGTGAATGTGGCTTGGTGTGTTTGGATATAGGAACTATATACCTAGGCAAATATAAATTCAGTGAGATATATCTTCAATAGAGAAGAGATGAGGATGTTGAATGTAGCATGCCGAGAATATATGATACTCGAGTTTCATTATTCGACAAACCATACAACTAAAATAATCTCTCATCGTGTATGCCATTCGCTGTCCAAACATTACTTCTATCATTCCACTTAATACATGTATAAATATATTTGTAATATGACGGTAGATGAAATAATATATGTTTTATATTACATGTGTAGAGTTTTATTACATTTCGACGTTAATCTAGAATTTTGTTGTAATGAAAAATAATTTTAGCCTTTTGCAACACAGTTTCACAGACATCGTGAAAGACTTTTACTTTAATGGTTATTATATTTTCGAATTACTTGTAATTCTAATTAGCTTATTATTTCTATATATTCATGTTCTTATATCTACCAAGAAGATTGAAAAAATCGTTGATACACATTTGCATTACTGTCGCATTCTGTCGTAGTATTACCGCAGAGCTCACCTCTCAACGGTGCCGCTTCAACAAAATTATCGTAATAATCCAGTGAAACATGCACGAGCTAGAAAATCGAGACAGAGGAATTAAAGGTGCCGCATTTGCCTTCCACTCTATCTCTCATTCAACCACTCTTCATATATGTATATATATATACCACGAACTTGTGTAATTGCCCTCTTTCTACTTTTGCATGTCTTATAATCATGCGCTAAGCATCCTATTTCTTCTAATCTACCCTTGACTATTTGAGAATTGGCTCACCGACCCTTTTTCAAACTCAAGATAGTATGTATATATGTGTGTTTTGTTGTGGAAGGCGAACGAGAAGAGACTGAGATAAAGAGTATATGGAATTATTCTACAACTACAAGAGCTACAAAAGAATATTTTCCATTCTCATTCACTTCAGTACGTACACGGAGAAAAAAATATCGCTCTTATAGCGATCCAGTCGATCGCGAACGTAGTATTGTGATTATTGCAATACAATGTTGTCATTTTCACGATACAATCTACTAATGTTATGCATACTCGATATCTTTAAAATAGTTTTCCACATTATCGTTATAATCACAATACATATATCGATGCTCACGAAACTCTGAATTCTGATTATCGTGATCCAATGGTATTTTGAATTTGCCGATATGTAAAGCAATCGTATGGGAATGTTCTCCTATTATGGCGATGTGGATCGTGATAATAGCGATCCAGTGGATTGAGTATATATGCATAAGAAGTATAGTCACGCGTGGATCGTGATAATCACGATACTGTTCAGTCATAATCGCGATATTTTTTTTTTCCGTATAGCAAAGTGTATTGAATAAAGTACATTTGCTGCAATCATAAAGTGGAATAATAGCGTGTCGGACGACATTGACATCGTAGTCGTCGTTGTTGTTGTGAATGAAGTGAGTTAAAGGGGCACATTATGTATTGCAATAGGCGCTGGCGCAAAGAGAAGGCAAATACATACACATACACTGTCGTCTACTAATTGGACTTAATTAATTTAATTAATGAGCGGGATAAGCGACTAGTCGGATGCACTATACGCGCAAAGAAACCTGCAGAAAGCAACGCGAAAAACGTCAAGCTGTGCTACTACTCGAGCAACGTATACACATATACACTTCATTCGCCCTCTTCCATTTTTTTTCCTACATATATGTATATTCATCCGTTCACTCAAGCGATTCGCCGCGACTCGTGTTTCTTTATTAGACAAGGCGTTCTTACATTCCTACTTCGACGCTTTGTTATTGATTCTTTTTCATGGATTAATGATATTTTTCTTCTCTTTTAATGATCCCTATTGTTGATGTAAATGAATGAGATGATAAGGGTAAGACGCGCGTAAGTACAGAAATGTGATGATAAATAATGGGTAAAATTCAGAATGATTATGAGGGAAAGTACTGTGTAAAATTAGTGTTTCAAAAATTTTAATGCTTTTCCAAGTTCAATACAATATTTTTACTGCTAGAGAAAATAATTTAATGATCGAACTGAAAATTAGCTTCATTATAAAATTTATAAAGTGATGGGTCCAAAGAGTATCAGTGCACTTTCAAATTGAATATTAATATTGCTTATCATTTCATTTCTCAGATGAATATGAGAAACCAATTGAATAAATTTCTGCGTTGTAAATCTGTCTCAACTACAAGTGCATAGTCCGGAGTTTCCTCGAGCAAGTTAAATTATCCGTCCTTCGTGAAGCCACCAAGAATATATATTACGTTGCTGTGAAGCTCACTTTTTCGGAGAAATATTTTTGAACGGTATTACCCACTGATAAAGAAAGTATGCCCGAAAATTTCACATCGCATCCTTTTTTTTTTATTCGGTAACACTTCTTATTCATCCATCTCTTTCACTTCAATCTCTCATACATAAACATGCACAAGAGTATCGTCTTTGCTCGTGTACGACACAGGTTTATCCTTTCCCTTCATCTTCTTACTCTGTACATCCCCCCATACAAAACTGTGGAGTCTTCATAATACGTGCGGAGTTGTGCCTTCCAATCTGGCGCTTGAATTTGCATGAAACCCTTTTCCAAAGTCTCTCTTTCTCTCCCTAACTTGTCCGGGATACCTCGTTCCCTTTATCGTTTTTACGATGCGGATGCTCGCGTAGTATCCGGCTGGTATATTGCTGAGTCCCATGAAGACGATCTTCTCCCCTGTCTTGCTATTATGCTGAAGCACCGAATGAAATATTCATTTAATTATGACTGATTAAAATATAGATAGGATGTTACGTGCTACATTAAACTTTAGCTCTCGAACTCAACTGTAATGGTTAATATTTTTCTCTTTATATACAACTATATTCTTTTCGTGAATTCATATTTCAATTATCTTATCTATTTTTTATTAGATATTTTTGAACGATTGATAATGTAACGTTCGTTGCCCATTACAGTAATACACGAGGAATGACATTGAAAATGTCACGAAAAGAAAAGCAAAGTCAATTGAAGGAGAGACGAAAAATAAGCGGGAGAAAAAATTAAACGAACCGAGTGCAAGAGGAATAACGCCATTAATTTTTATTCAACCTCCACTCGACAATTACTGAAATACATCCCCAAGGGCTCCGAGTTTATGTATATATATATCTATATATTATGAGGAAGCTTGCCAAACCCTCGACCACTGCTCGGTACTCTCTAATTAACAATTCTTCATTAATATCACTTAACATTTTTTTTCATCGTATACCTTTATACCTACGAAGGTACTTTCATATGAAAATATATATTCACTTTGCTATATATGAAATCGACCCTATACGATGAAATTCCCTCGCAATAAGGTAAATTTCATTTCTCATTTACCATTTTTCCCTCCACATTTTCTTTGTTATTTGTTTAACTATTTTTCCATTCATCATTTCCTCATTGCTTTGTGCAATATTGTACGTATCAAGTGAGCTGAATATTCAACCAAATAAATGTGATATGGGGAATGAAAATGGTTGAGGACACTTGACGACGCGTATAGAATAATATAAAAAAAATTAAATTTGTAGAAATTTTGTGAAATTCTGGAATATGAGAATAAGATGAAATAACTGATAAGCGATATTCCACCAATATGTATTTTGTCGGATATAAAAAAAAAAAAAAAAACAGATTCTTTTTCCATACCAACACCGATTCTTAAGTCATTCCCATTATCTGACACTTCAATAATAGTCAGCATCATTCTTCTCCACCATGTTTCTTGAAAAAACCAACAAAAGGACCTGTTCAATTTTACTTGCTCGAGTTTAATGTAGAATTAAACACCGGACGAATCACAACCCGATGCGAAAACAGAACCCAACGTAACTACATACACATTCCACATATGTATACCTAAATGAAAGTGGTGTGCCTTACATCAGCCCATCTGGTTGTCGTGCAACGGGCATTTACTCTGCTTCCATTCGTACCACGCGCTATATATTGGTGTACAAAACAGAGGGTGGAAACGCAAGGCAAGAGAGGATTAGGGGTAGACCGACGCAGTGCAGACCATCGGGTGGAGAGAAAAAGAGACACAGAGAGCGAGAGAGAGGGAAAGAATGAGCTGAGCGGATGAAGCAAGAAGAGAAACTGGTTTAATTTTGGTAATCTCGTTGTTACTCTCATTGGATTCGTAGATAAGACCTTCGCTCGGTAGATGTGATAACTCTGAACGCAGGTGGTTTTCTTCTGCGCAACTGGCAGTTACTACCGTCTGTTTATTTATATCTATGTACATATACATGTGTTTCATTTATGCTTATCCTTGCTCATTCATCCTTTGCGTAGTGTAAGCGCACATAAATAGAAATACATTTACGCCTATGGGGACGACACTTAAATATTCATGGCATAAATACATCATATATATATATATCGTGTTGTCAAACATAATTATCTGCGTGTTACACTATTAATACTTTTTCCGATAGTATTGCGGATAGATTTGGGTTTACCTTGACAAGATCCAATTTTTTTGTCACAACAGTATTCTATTTTTTTTTTTTAATGGACTTGTTAAGTCAGTTGTCCGTCGATGCTCTTGTGAAGTTTAATTTATCAATTGCGCTTGATGATTCTATTTGTCTTCTTTCGGTCACACATGGATGTAAAATATAATATTTATGAAACATAATGAAGTGATTACTTTTATTTGAGAATCTGAAAATATCTGCATTTGTAAAGCCTATCTGATTTTTTTCCCCGTTTATATTACATAATCATCATATGATCGATTACTTTTTTCATGATATGAAATAGGTGAAAAAATAAATACAAAAGATATTCGAATGAATATTCGAGGTACAAATATTTTATGGTATGTCTCAACATATTTATATCTATAATTTTATTTTTCATTTCGAATGAAAGACATAAACTTGTCTTTGTATATATGAGCCACACAATGAGTTATTCTAGTAATCTGAGAGGTTGTTATGACACCAAAGGGCGTGACTGGCGCCCACTTGTTGGAAAATTACGAGAGCGAAAGAGTGAAAGGGCGCGGCAAGATAAATATACTTGGATTCTTCGTCATTTAAATATAGACTTTATTACACACATATATAAATATAGTTGCTTGTGAAGATACGTCGGAAGAAGATTCGTTGAAACGTGTGTCCGATATTTTTCACTGAGTTTCACCCTTAACGGTCGGCATAAATATCCGCCTACCGTGTTGAAAAAAAAAAGGATGAATAAAAAAAAACATATAAATATAACTACACGAGTGAAGAAGAATGAAAGAGAAGAATTAATATGATCGATACGTAATTTAGACTGCTGAATAATTCGAATATTTATTGAAGAGGAGGAACGTTCAAGCCACCAAACGTCGCCATAATAACATACAAACATCGATATATCTTTACTCCAAGTTATTTTTCACCCCTTATCAAATATATATATGCATATATATTTTTTTGTTTACATCTATATATATATATATATATATTCTTCTATAATCTTCTTGCAATATTACCCCCTCGTGCGCGGTGCTTTTAAGCACTACAGAAGTAGACAAATTGATATAAATTAAATAAAAATATTTCGAATTCCCATTGAAGTTGCGCTCACGATCTTACTTAACAAACTCTAACCCCTCTGATTTGTTGTATATACAGTAGGTATATAGATATATAAATATGGAAAGGGCAAGCATTGCATCAATAAATCAATGGCGCTCATGAGAAAAATATGTACCGAAAGGTATTTTCTAAAGCATTTCAAAGATAACATACGGAAGATGTGACTAACTATTTGTACGAAACATGTGTATTCTCCATTTCTATTTTCAGTAGATGTTTACATTAGTATATAAATGAGAAATACTTCAAAACAAATAAAGGCATACACATGTCCGTATCTGTGTTCATATATATTTTTGATTTATTATTTTCAGAACTTTTTTTCTTCATGATGTTTATTCCATGGAAATTCTATTCAATCATCTGAATTGCCGGATGTAAGAGGAATTTCGGTGAGAATATTCTTGATGTTAATGAAGTATTTTCTGTAAAGGCAAAAAAGATTTATACGTTCTTTTCCGTTTTCTCTCTTTTATTTCTCTCGTTTGACAGTTCATCATATACTTGTGGGTGGCACTGGTATGACTTGAGGAATAACATTGCGTGGGAGACTTATGTTATTATCTAAATCGTTATATCTGAAAAATGCAAAAGTATAATCTTGAGTTCTCCAAAAGAGAAAGAATCGAATTTTTAATTGAGATTCAGAACAAAAAATAAGTTTGTTGTGAAAAAGTAATATTGTGTATCGATATAAGTGTGAAAGAGATTTCCATCTCTGTTGAAAGTTCACGGTGGAGATATTCATTTAACACCATCAATTTGATTATGAAATGGGTACAAATTTTTTACAGATCACTTGACAAACAAATCGAGAAAATTGTCTGAAAACCCCTGTAACAGGAAAAAAAAAAGTAAAGTAATCTGTATATCTACTCGGATACAAATATACACCAATATTCATCCCTTCAATAACACCACTATACGCAAAAGCGAATTAGTGGGTGGCTTTCGTCTCTGCGATCAGTGTGCAATGCTCATCAATCACCCAGATACTCAGACTACCGGCTTCATGAAAAGCTTCAACACACTGCCTCTCACTCAACTCTACACAGGGAAAAAAAGGGAAAGAAAGGAAGAAAAAAAGAAAAAAAAAAAGAAAATGACAAGAAAAAAATTATACCCAGAGTCAAACTAATGTATATTTGTTCCCTACTTTCTGCCAATGATAGATTCTATTCAACGATAGTTCCATTTCTAACTTGACATTAAACATAACATAATATTTCACTCAATTGACACATATTAATGAAATAATATGCCATCTTGAAACTTTGAAAATTCAGATAATAATAAATAAGATAACTACGTGCTAATAAAATTGAATATTTATTGTCGAATGTCTCGATTACATCTATATGTATATGTAGACAATCTATACTGTCAAATTGTCTATTATCTGTCGGTTATGAATGAAAATGAGGCAATCAAAATTATAATATTGTCTTGACTAATGATGCATATGTGTATATATGTATAATATTTATATTGAGTTAGAGCAAAGTTTTCGTGAAGTTTAATTCAACCTTGGATGGTTTGACCGAGACGTTGGGTGCGCGAGCTCAAAGTGTATGCGATCGTGCATAGTTCCCAAGGTAAACTGTTATCCACAAGGAATATTTAATTAGGCAAGACTTTGGAAATATACATATATATTTATGCCATGAGGTTTCTTGCCAGCAACCCTTCCGCCATGTTTGCCATTCCTTCATCTCCTTCCTCTCTCCATTTCTCCCTCTCTCATTTGTGCTCATCCTTCACCGCTTTTACCGCAAATTTTCCATCATAGTGATCATGAAATATTGAATATTGGAATTTAACGGAATATTCCCAAGCCAATCGAGATATCAATATGTAAAAGAATATCTACTTATTTATAAATTTTTGAGACATGGAACTTTCAATGTTTGTTTAAGAAGGTCGGTTCGATAAATCGGAATTTTCAACGCTTTCAGTTGCCCAAAAAGAAGAAAATATGAACCCGCGTCATATTTTTTGACTTTTATGCCACGGAAATGGGAAAAACAGAGAGAGTTTCATCTTGTTATGTGTTACATCAATTCAACAACTGCGTTACCATCACTACACTATTGAACACTGAGTAAGGGTTTTTTTTTTTATGGACTAGAGAGGGTTATTGATTAAATTGAGGAATTGAGATTTATGAATTCCTGAGTCCTACTTCAAGTGAGCATTTTCTTGTTTCGTTGAATTTTTTTGCTTTATTGAATTGAGGCACCTCAATCATACCATATTTTTTAACTATAAAAACAGAAAATTTCCGAAAAAACAATAGAATTTAACATAATTCTCTTATTATTGTCAGTTTTGATTTTTGATTTCCCTCTTGATAAACTTCATGAAAAGAAAATAGTCGAGGATGCTTCAATTCTGAATAAAGTTTCGGATTACTCTTGTGTAAAAATTGTTTTTATCCAGTGAAATTCCAATTGCTGATAAATATTTGTCATCTAATAATTCTCAGTCTAGTTTTTCTTTATGGCTCCGAAGACCCATAAAGGTGAGTGGTATTATCAACTGTGCAGTAAAATCCCCTCTCACCCCCATATTATGATGTTCAATATCAAGTTGATAAAGCAGAAAATGTATGGCGCGTATAAACTCGCTCACATTTTCCGGTCTTTTTCTCTTTGAAATTCCACGTACTCAACTACATAACCTACCCCCTTGTATCAACGACCCTATACTATATAGACTATCGCACGCTCGCACACGTACGCACACATACCGATATTCAACAACCTTGCGCCTTGTTCCACCACATCATCAATTTATCAAGATTGCAAAACACGATTTTCAACGTTGAAACGTCGCTCACGTATTCGAAGAAGTGGAATGGATCAATGTGATCGAGGTTTGTGAAGAATCCTAGTTAAATCCACCCTCTCTATGTATGTATGTATGTATTTATATAAATATAACCAGGCGTAGTATACAGATGCATATGATATTTACATGTTACTCTTGGTGATAACAAAAACGACATATCCACCTATATTATACCGCAATACACGGTTGAATGCATTTTTCACCAGAGCAAAATACATCATGTGTGCCAATATTTTTTTTTCTAAAAATATATAATTCAAATTGGATACGTTGGCTGTATATATGTGATAGATTTTTTTATGTCTCAGAGATATGCCACAAAATCTCCTTTTCGATTGATTGTGAGACAAGTTTGCAACTAAAAGATGTATTTATTTCATTTATTTCATTCCAATTTTTATTCATAACGATATATGTATTTATACGATAAAATTGGATTCATTGTGTATTAAATGCATTCGAATAATACGGAACACAAAAAGGAAAATGTAATGGAATTGAACTAAATGTGAATGAACAGGAAAGATTTTTGATAATATTATTACTCAGGATGATGAAAATCGGGTGCATATCAAAATTCTTTCATTCCATATTTTGAAGTATTGATAAAGATATCCTGAAATATGATGAGAAATCAAGAAAACAATTCAACAACTCAATCAAAGTCGAATGGACACTTTTATGAAAAAAGAACAAAAAATAAATGAATAAATAGAATGGATCTGACCTGACTTACCACTGAATAATTGTCCACAAATATACATGTACAGCGATGCAATACCATTCCACATGACGCAAAGCATATTAAGCATTAATAAAAAATGTATTCGTAAAAATTTCTCAATCGAGAAGTATCATCACGATTCATTTATAATCCGGCTGTCACATTCACTAACGAAAATAAAATGTAAAGAGAATTATCTGTCGATACAAACGCTCACATATACATAAAAGAGGGGTGAAATCACAGCGATGAAAAATCCGACGCATATCTGTCGTATACGATTAGAATGTTCCGAACGTCGGAAAAAGGAAAGATAAATAGTTGAAACGTTAAGAGGCGCATAGAAATTCTGTAGCGATCGCATTCACCCCTATGGAAAATTTTACAATACTCTGCCCCTTTTCTCTAGAGACACCATCACATATACTTTTTTCTTACAATCATTAAGCATCCGTCGCAGCAATATTTTTTTATCCATATCATACATCTACTTAATCTGATATTAATATCACAGGAATCAATGAGTTTGGTCTTTCACGATGAAACATTTCGATACATACTCATATAAATGCATTTTCTATTGCATCGCACAATGTGCAGATGACATATTGTGGTATGTAGAGTATGAGGGATAAAAAAAAAATGAAATGAACAAATCATTTCCTTTAGAATATAAATCGGTGAGTGATTTTTGAGGCCGCTATTCACTCGCAAAATGTGTAAGACATGGACGTATGTGGAACATATATATGTGAAAAGAAAGAAAGAGAGAAATAAAATGATGGGCACAGTGACAGGCGCCTTCCGACACTGACTGATGATCTTGCGTATATAGCCAACGGTTAATATTATTGGGGATCGTCTCACACTGTGGATGCTCTTTTATATATATATATATAGATGTATGTATTATCTGGATTTTGTTTTTTTTTTTTTTTTTTTCAATACTTATGTACAGAGGCTTCGTAGCTGCGTGTGTGATGCCAAGTTCTATGCAAGATTTGCGACGCTTTTGGCATAAATGCATTATCAAGTCTATCATATGAAAATAAACACCATTAACTTCCGGTAGCACGCGACTAGTGTGTGGAAAGTTTTGACATTGTATAGCGTTGAATGGACGAAAGATAGGTTAAAAAAAAGTGAAAAAAGAAAAAGCAAATGAGGCAATCGAATACATGGGGTTGCAATTCGTCTATTCTGTGTAGCACAATGATAGGGATCGAACTGCGCTATTCAATTTCGTCGGGAATACAAATCATTTATTATATTGCGGTATAGGGTATAAAAATGTAGTTGGTGAGAGATAGGGTGAGGTTGAAGGAGAGATGAAAAATTTTTCGACTGTCATTGGAAATTTTTGTTGGGTTTTCTTACTGTGTGGTAGATCAAATGATGTTAACAAGCTTAATGAGGATTCTGGTATGAGAGAATGGATGGAACAGAGGAGAAAAAAAGTTCTAGAAAAAAATTAATATTTATATATATATATATATTTACATATGGGAAAATAAAAAGAGAATAACGATTGGAAAATGTGTATTGGGAAGATCATCAAGTTGCACACAGTTGAATTGAGTTTATCAACACAAAAACTCTGTCAACAAACTTTAGCATGAGAGAGTGATAATTCTATGAAGCAGAAAAAAAATCAAAGAATATATTTGTTTTTAGTTTCGAAAATCTACGATCAATATGATAAATTTGCGGGTGTTTTATATGAATTTACACAATATAATGATAAAGTAAATGTTCCAGTTTATTATACAAGGTTTTATCTCTGTTTTTTTTTTCTGATTTTTCAGTGAACTGAAACGAAAAGGAAAATATTTGAAAACAAAAATGATCACGTAACAGCGTATAACGTTGTCCGAATCAATACAAAGAATACAATGAATGATGCCAAAGTATCAGAATTGACTACAAAGAAAATTGGCTCGTTCGTATTTTAAGATTTAATTGTTGAGGATGGGAAATAGTCTCATATATGAGTCCGGTATTTATATTGTTTCGATAAACGTTGGGGAGAATGCATATTAAAACATGCAAATCCAAGGGATAGGTAGGGAGATAAAAACATGGCTCTCACTCGTATATATAGTCATTCGCTCCTACGCAAACCCACGGATTTCAGGGATTTTAGGGGTTTGGCTCGTGGCAGAGTGTGCCATGAAGTTTTGAAAGATAGCGAATTCGTGCCGAGGTATGGCTCGGGTAAATCGCGACAGAATGATCGAGCGGGCAGGGGAACAGAGCGCTAAACGTTGGAAAGAGTATATATATATATAATGGCAATTGTAGAGTTGAGAACTTAATCCAGGATATTGCAATTTATATAATCGCAATGTGAGAGAGTATCGATTGTGTTCACTCGTCGGCTTACTCAATTATCACGACGGTGGTTATCATTTATCAATGACACTCATGGACATAGAAACGTGAATTCATATACTCATATATGTACTATATAAATGTTCCTAATTTATGTGTTGATAATTATATATATATATATATATATATATTAGGTTCATGCACTAATATTCATTGATAATAAATACGAAGATATATTATACTATATATAATAACTAACTTCGACATTTTATATTCTTCTTCTTGGTCTCTATTGCCAAGTGTTAATTGTACAAATTCGCTCTTCAACTTTCGTTTCGCTTTACTGCAAAGACTATGTTACTGGATCTCGACGTTTGAGGAATACCTCATATTTTTATATCAAACACAAGCCCGAAGATATGAAAGATGAAATTAAAATTATGACTGCAATGGCAATATTGAGTGTATATGCGTGCTCGTGCATTTATTAATGCTTCATACATCTTCTAATAACATAATGTTTTATGCAGCGGTTATGTGCGGTAATTGTGCTTGTGTAGGTGTTGAACAACACACGAAATAATGATTATTGGTCCTAGGTGAGGTTTTATCGTGGAGTCAAAAACCGGTTCACGCAATCGCTTTAATCGCAAAGTTATGCTGTGCGCATTAATACACATGTATATACAATATCATGATGGACAATCTTGTTTTGTTTAGTATCTCGAATTGATAAACAAGGCGAAAATATCATGCAAGCGTTATTTATGGAAATGAGTGGATTGATAATTTTTTTTATTTTTTTCAAAATAATTATTGGATTTGTCAGAGACACTGACGATAGGAATTTTGATATAGATGATGATGATATAAAAGTAGAAAACAATTAATTCTTTTGCTACATCTGGATGTAAAATCGGAAATTGAATTTTAAGGAAGGTGGAGAAGTTGGATGTTTACCAAAGTGAACTATATCAAAGTGAAAGAAAATATGAGAGCAGAGAGGAGAAGAATTGTGTTCTCGTGTGTATGTGTAGTTATGTCGGTTTCCATCTATACTTTCGCCACGTTATATATCGGACGCGTGCCAACACTCAAGCGCCAGACCACGCTATACAAACCCGTTTGCGTGTTAATTCGACGTGAATCATATAAGCGTACGATATTCATGAATAATCAATGCATATATCATGTCGCCAATATATCGAGCCGAGGTGTGAAATATTACGACCTCTCTTTCTTTCTCGGGTTCACTCTCTCATACACACACTCACACTTTCTATCCCACCTTTATAAGTGAAATGGCAAAGACATATAAATGTGCCGAGTATTTCATAATGATAAACTGATAATATATAGGTTTGAGATTTTTTGAGTGAGATGGATGGACGCGCCTTCATAATTTTCATCAAATAATTAAATAGAAGAATTTTATCAAATGTTTAACAATACATTCATTTCCATTCTTCATTCCATTGATATATATCCAAGTGCCACTGATCTGAAAGCATTATCATTTAATACATCCAATCCTTTTCAATATCGTACGAAAACACAAATCGTTCATTACACTATTTAATAATACCAATCCACTTTTAATAATTGAAAAACATTGAATACACATATACTTAAAAGCCGTTGATATATTTTATATTCCGAGAAATCGGACCAAAATGATCATCACGTTGCATTCAAGTTTCGCACGATTGAAATTTAACACTTATGCGTTTCATTTCACTGTTTCATTTATCTTTCATTCTTTCTTGCACTTTTGCTGTTGTTCCGAATTGCTTCGTTCATTATATTTCCTTTTTAGTATTTTTTATTTCTCATACTCTCCTGCACATGCTCTTCCAACTTCTTCTCTTCCCTCTCTGTCGTCCTCGCTCATTTTCTTTATTCCTGATCATACATTTAAATGCATATATGCGATACAAAATACACCACCAGTTAAAACATATTTCCCATATGCATAATACATTTATACAAAAAGATTAATTTTGAATATAAATGTATGTATATTATGTATATATATATATATATATATATTGTTGTAATATTGTGAGCACAAAGCAGAAGCACAAGCCAATCTTATCGCAACCATATATACTCTCAGCATGCTCATAACTTCGACATCTTCTTTCATACGTGTAATAACTCGCTATCATCCGCTCATCAAACCGGTATTTATCATCAGGGCGTCAGATACATTGCACATGTTTTAGCTCCATCAGTGCGCGCCCGCCAAGCCTCTCAATATATATACATATATTTTCATATACATATATACTCGCTCATTTTCTCGAGACTCTCCCGATCCACTTGCTCTCCACTGCCAAGGTTCAACGCTTCAGTTAACGCGTCGTATCCTCCTCCGCTATTCAATCTCATTCTCATTTCATTCCACCAGTGAAATACTAAAATGACATGAAAAAAAAAAAAAAAACAATAACTTCCTATCGGGAAGTTAATTAATATAAAATAAATAAATTTCAAAAAATACTAGTTCACAGAGTGAAAGAGAAGATTGATAAATTGAAATAGGAATGATTTTGTGATCAATCATAAGATTGAACGATGATCTTTGGGACGTGAACTTGAATTTGTTTATGACGCAGATTGTATTTAATAAGGATAAATATTATCAATCTACTGTTTATTGTATATGGAATATCGTGTATTGATGCGTATGGATATATGCGATGTAGTAAATAGGTTTGCGTTAAAGGAACCCTTGCAATTTCGAGAGTCAAGGGCCCGATGTTAATGTTCGCACGATCCTCGATGGTAATTACTCTCCTCGAACCGCATTATATTCTACGGAGAGAGGGTCCTTTGGAAACAATTTACGAGGCATACCACGAGCACGTGCAAGACGAATCGTGCAAGAGGGGCAAGAAAAGAAAAATTTTCAACTAAGTGTACATAAAAAGTACACATAAAGACACTTATGTGGGTAAGTGTATGAGCGGGATGGAGGAAAGTATCAAAGTGAGGGCATATATTTCTTATGTATTTTGAAGTTCGTGAAATTATAAGTTTAAATTCATATTTGAAATCTGTCGAGTCACTGGCATCGGAAATGTATTCACTTAGTGCATTTTGAATATTGATGTGAAGTTAATATTCTTTGGGATGGTCAGGGAACGAGAATTAGAATTCAAATTGGTGGGGCGACTGTGAATAGGTTGATATAAATTGCACTGATGCAGATTACTATTTTGACATAGCAAAGCCTAATCTATGTCGTGAAAAACTTTGATCGTGTGAATAATGGGAATCAATCAAATTAGAACTTAAAAACTCGTGTGAAAAATTTCTTTTTGTACATAAATAAATACAGACGGTAGAAACGCGTCTAAGAGAAGGAGAGGATGCAAAATATAACTGAGAAAAAGATGACACAACAGTAAAGTCAAAAACTGAAACAAAAGAAAAAAAGGGAACAAAAATCGGCTAATTGATAGATTACATGTTGCAGGCTCTAGTAAAGAGTGTCGAATGACCCGCGTGAGAAGACCCCTTCTGACATAATTGATTGCGCATCTGTTTGGTACCTTAGTAAGTATATATGACTGTCTATGAAGTATGTATAGTTCGCGATATATTGGAGACAATAATGATGATGATGGCATGCTTTGGCTTTGCACAGATACAAATGTATAACCATATTGATGGTCAGTATGTATTTGTGTGCACACACGCACAGCTCGTATAGACAGTGGATAATTGACTGCATCCAGTTTTTCCAGTTCAACTGAGTTATGTATAGCATATATGATGCCTTCTGTTGTTGTCTTGACATTCACAAGGTCTTATTCATATTTAAAAATTATACAATATAAAATATAACTGTATCAAATATTCTCACCACTTCCTTTGGCATATTTTCCTACAATTTTTATTCAAATTGTACATTTGACTTAATATGACAAATGATGGGACAAGATAATGAAAACTCTATTTTGTATAACATCAGTCAAATTCTAGATAGACAAAATATTGATTTTGATAGCCATTTCTCTCGTATAAATCTCTATCATCTCAATGTAGCATTTTTAATTATCATTCCGATGATCCCCCTGTGATAGACCGATGGAAAAAAAAGGATAAAGTATAAAAATGAAGAGAAAAAGATTTGACGAATATTTTGCCATAGCGCATTGGCTTAGAGTTTGCATCCGAAGTAGCTGCGATTGCGCATGGCAAAATACCTATTTTGCATAACCAGTTCTACGCAACCAAAGATTTACGATTGTATATATATACGTATACATATTTATACGAAGCGCTGAGACCCTTTAGTCTCCACCGAACAAACTTTCTCTCTCGCTCTATCTCTCTTTCGCTTGTTCCCCTGCACTCGCACATTTTCTTCTACCGTTGAAGGATCATAGATATATATGAATGTTGACGTGCAGCAACATGTATGTTCTATAATATATATATGTGTGTGTGACCACACCATTGAGGATGAAGTCTAACCGGCGACTCTTTTGCCTCAAGTCATCGATGTCATCCGCCACTAGTGATGCACATCGCTGGATATTCTCTTTCCTTTTTTTTTTTTTTGTCCGCTATTAGTATTATTATTTATTCTCCTTCCCTTATACACCCTTGTAGACCCATAGGGTGTATCGATGGACTTTACGTTCATCCGGGTTTCTACACATCGCTATAAGTATCGTGGTTGGAAGGTTACATACGTTAAGAGATATCGAAACAAAATGACCTGTAAACACGGAGAATTTATCAATGTGTAATGAAGAGATGTGGTTGTAAAGAAGTGTTGGTGAAGTAGAAATGGCAATGGCAGATATGAAAAATTGGAAAGCAACTCGTGGTAATGCTAGCACTAAGATTGGTCATTTATGCTCGTTGGGGATGAGAGGGTGACCCAGATGATTGAGAATTCAAGTTTTATGTGTAATTTGTGTATTTATGAAATTATATTTGCGTCGGTGTGAGTGCCGGTTGGTTACAAGTCTTGATTTTGGGAATTTTCAGAGGAGAACCTATCAAAATAAATATAACAAATGCATGAGTTCTCAAAATTATCTAAAATAGATTGACATTCAGATAACTTTTAATAATTAAAAAATTGTCAACAACAATATTCCCAATTTGATTAAACTTATTTGATTTGGTACTTTTTTCAAATGAAAAATTTTTTTTGTCCATTTTCTTGTGCAAAGCCCACCAATACGAAATGAAACGATAGCCACAAAGGCATATGTCTATACATATGTGGTTCCATAGATGCACACACGATGAGCAATGTATAATCTTGTTCGAGTTACCTGTCTGGACAGTTACGGTGCAAGTCTTATATGTAGCTAAGATTCTCCTCTTCCCTGTTCTATATATGCCCTCAAGCTCTAAATCAAATCGCCAACCATTGCCTTTTCGAATTTGATACATGACGCTCACAGTTTATAGCATAACGGGAATTACATATATTTACGAACGATAATGATGACGCGGATAAAATTATACACGAATAATTTCGTGTTCACACAATGTGAAATGAATAAATTCATCCATGAGATTGTTTTACCAGTCAATATATAAATAAATATTGGTGAAAAATACATTCAACCAATCGATAAACAAGTAAAAAACTTTCTGATTACCCATTTTTACTTTCAATTTCATCATCAGAATAAAAATTACTTAGCTTGTTTCAATCGAGCATCCTCTTTATATTACATGCGAGCATGTTATCGTTGAAAAATTATGAGCTCTCAATAACACGCTGTAATCCGATTTATCTCCGGAGCAAACTTCCGTCGGTGCTCTGCGCTGATCGACTGCTGCCAAGATGCATCATAAATATATATAGATACTAGCAGATCCGACAGACGTTGTCCTGTACAGTGATGCTGCGAGGGTAGCGCAGTCTACCGGATCCAATGTAAAACATTCCAAAATTAACAACTAC
>JAPYZH010000639.1:0-26983 GCA_030523085.1 Meteorus colon | reverse complement strand
AATTACCTCTAGAAAAATGTTTTTGAAGGAATTTGGGGCAGGTAAAAAATTCTTAAAGAGGAGGAAATTCCCGATGAAAAAATCCCACCTCCCGGAACTCCATCTCCATTATTTATAATTTTAATTGGACGTTGAAAATAGGGGTCCGCGCGGCAGTTACGGCATGCGCGTGCCGCCGCTAAAGAAAGATTATCGCAAACAATAATTTTTTCATACCATAAAATGTGATTTTAAACATTTGAAAAAATTCTAGTATCTTCTTAACACTTGAAAGAATCGATCCCCAGTAACTTCCCCCGTCAGGAAGTTGAAAAGATATCTATGCATTCGTTCCAGCGAATTCCTTGAGCGGCCAATTCATCTACCTTCAAATGGCTATTTTATCCAACATAATTTCAGAGAAAATTACTATGGGAATTTTAGAGATGCCTCATTTCCGCCCGAGAAAAGATTTGGCTTTGAGCACATATCATTTACTTGCGGCCGAATATTGAATCGAAAAATATTTTGTCGCAGTGTTGATCACCAGGAAGGTATTTATTTGTTGGAGGGAAACTATTCTTGTTATCCTGAATAAGAATAGTTCCCATTCCATTTCTGGCAGCAAGAATGGTGACGAAAATTATTCAAGGTCATGATAATAATTCCATGATGAATTTACTTTCAATGTGTTGGAGGTGAGGTGGAAATCAGAGAGAATTTCGTAGCAAAGAATACTCAATTCTCAGTATATTATGCACCAATGTTCTCAATTTATTAATGATTTTTAATATTTTATATAAGAACGGAAGTATCCGAATTCAAGCAGAAGAACCGGCTTATTATTACGCAATGGGGCAGTGCACTCCGCACGAACGACTTTTATCTATTCATATCTCAAGGCCAACATGTTGTGCCAACACATCTATTTGGCTGACGCTTCATATACAATATAGAAGCAGTAGTAGTAGTATGATGGCTTTAGAAACTATAGACAATCGAATAATAATAATAACACATAATGATAATCATGATAAATAGCATTAAAATTGGAAAAAAGAACAAGAGCACGAAGAACAAACTGATATGATGAATCAAAAGAAGTTGCTATGTATGGAAACAGGAAAAAGTATATGTGGTACCCATTAATTTATCCACCTCGAGTGTTATACCTAAGCACACTCGTCAACCTTGAAGAAACTCTCTATGCTATCGCACAAGAAGCTGCTATCTCAAATACATGTAAAATAGTTAAGGATTTTATGCAATGTGATGAAAATTGAATAGCCCCTCACAATAGTACCCTCCCCACATAGTTTTCATTCACCAACACCACACTTGCTTGGCTTCCGATCGTAAGTGTAGTGAAAACTATCGTCATGCTGTGAAGTGTGACTTCAACAACAATGATAATAGTAATTCTTTTTTAAAGTTACATCATCCGACACATATAGAACTTTCGGCGGAAGATTCAGAGGTTTCTGTATAATATTCATGATAAAAATGTAATATATTGTCATCTATAGGTGTCCGGTAGAAACGAATCGAAGGTTTGAGCAGTCGCAACAAATTTAATGTGAGAGAGAATTTCCTAGCAAACCATCAATTCCGGGTCGATATACCACTAAGGTCGCTGCAGAGTAGGCATAAGCCTGCACGTTAAACTTGGACGAATAGCTGATTGTCATGCTACTTTCCATAGGTTTGGCCGATGACCGCATAGCATCAAGGACAGTGTTTGCACATGTCCCCGGTTATGAAACGTACTACATACCAAACTGAACGATGCACAAGGCGGTTTCACGGAGTGCTTTGCTGTCAACGTTACCGCTTTTCAAAGTCAGAAAGAATTCTATTCGACTTATTAAAATTTGACGTAGTTATTGGGTATAGGGATTCCGGAGAATGGAATAGTAAGATGAACGTTGATTAATATGCTAAATTTATATCATTTAGCTAGAATTGTTTTCAATCCTTCTTCTACTCCTTGACTGAGTACAAAAGTAACACTGAACAATGGATAGAAGAATTTTGAAATGTGAATAGCATAGGACAGAAAATGCGTAACTTTCAGTTCCATGCCAAAGACACGACACTCGTTGAATTCAATCCCGCCTCATATTGCCGCTGTGAGTCGTACTAAGTTCGTGTAGTTGGAAGATATTATTGCGTGAGTTTTTCGCTTTCCACGCGATCAAAAATCTCAAGGTTGAAGATTCAAGAATGAAGAGAGAGAGAGAGAGAGAGAGAGAGAGAGAGAGAGAGAGAGAGAGAGAAAGAGAGAAACGTGGAGAGGCTGTTGCACTATACTTTGTATAATATAATGGCAACCGCGCGTGTTCGTCCGTGAAGTACGTTAGTCCAATGGGAAGATTCGGCAGTGAATGCGTACGTTGAACCTCCCCACTCATATCAACATGAACGACTTTTATTGGATCCAAAAGTCCGTAACACATGCTCAAGCAACTGAGTGTCTATCTGAATGGTTCTTGCATTCACTGGTTGACAACACGTCCAGCGACATGTAATGTTCAAATGACTTTCTTATAGAGACTATCATAGATTGCCCCTTCGAGATGTGAGCAAGTGAAATGTGAACGGTCATATAGGAAGTGCTGTGGACCAGGTTTTACATGGACAAGCACATTCTTCAATTTACCTCATCGTCATTGGTCATTCCATCACCTATCCCATACTATTGGACAGGTTTTTTGAAAACCGATACCACGATGAAGCGGCCATATTTTCAAAATAATATGACATAGCCTTGCAATATCAGACTTGAAAGTATCCACGGGTTGATTCTTCCAAAATGTATCCAACCTACCATACCTGTTCCTGCATGTGGCTAGTCTTCGATCACCCTCCAAGTACCACGCTAATCACACGGGTACCCCTCATCGACATTCGAATGATGACGATTGCTCACCATCAATATCGTGCTTTGCTATTAATCGTAATCTGCTTTGATCTGTTTCGTTTCCATCAGAAATTTGTATAGGAATGAATTTCTGCAGAAACGTTCTATCCCAACTGGGAAGTCAGCCATCGTTATGATACCAAATGTCTTTGCTTCAATTTATTGATTTTTTGATAGGCCGAATTTAATGAATCTGAAGAACATATAAATAGTATTACTGGAATGTATAGAATTTATCGGCTATATTTATTGCTATAGAAATCGGGTTGCTCATAAACGTTTCGAACGAAAAGAAGAAAATTAACATCGGTTTTTCATTCGACTTCCATGTTGACTCCTTCTTGACTGGCACTGTGGAATGAAATTATCGTATATACGATTCATGTATAATAACACATGTCTGGTCCATTAAACTCCATTATTAGAGACGAATTCTAATCAATATTCTACGAAAGTACATGTTAGAAGATCAGATCAATCTATTTTCATATTATTCTTCTACAAAAGTTCATAATTCTTCACAAATAAAGGGTACATGAGATGACGTTATTGTGTCAGCGATTGGCATTTTTCGCATTACTGATGTATAAAGTGTATGATAGTGATGGAAACCAATAAACGTATAGTGACGTCAATACATTTCTATCTTGGAGTATGGTTCCGATCTAAGTAGCATCTTGGAGTCGAAATTTTCAACAAATCTCCAACGAATTAAAGTTGTTACACACACATATATAGTATTTTCGCGATTGTTGCATCATAACGAAATCTTCAAGTTCATCTTTCGAAAAAAAGGCAAAGACGATGACGACCAACTTAATTTTTCCGTTTTCGATTCCGAGTCAAAAGAAGATAGATGATTTGAGTTAGTACTCAGATCAGATCCAAGTGACCACAGAGAAAATATAGGGAGGCGGAGGGTTTGGCATCGACGAATTTCTTAAAGTACACTTTTTTCGATTAATAATGCTTACAATAATATTAGACTCGCTGTATTCATTCTACAATGTAGAATTCTCACACATTAAATTTTCATGTCCTTTCATGTCCTTCCTAGCCGAACTTTCAGAAAATTGAGTCTGATGAAATCGGAACTCATGTTCAAGTTAATCTAAACAATCAAGCATTCAGTTTAATACATATAGAAAAAACCAAGTGCTCAATCAAGATTCTCCTAAACCAAATGAACAAATTCATTATTACTTTTATAAACAAACTCAATTCTTGTCAATTGTTGAATATTCTTATTCTTATGAATACTGCTATCCCATGTTATCCTCTGTCATTTTGTGTCAAACTGCAAATCAAATCAAGATATTCCGTAGGAACACATCATCTGTTGGCTTTTGTCGAGAAGCTTACTGATTTTGAACAATATGACGCCATAATGTACTGAAAGCATAATCATTAAATCTGTGCCGATTACAAACTGCATCCATATAGCTCTCAAGTTAATTCCATCGCATATTCAATATTAATTTTTTCGTCGGTCACACAATGATACGGAATTCTACCCAGAATCACTCATGAAGAGCTGCCGCAGTATTTCAAGATCAATGCAATCTGATACCACGACCTATAGACAAGTCTGGGACCCTATCACTATCCATGTATGACGAATTAGTATTACTTCTACAACCTTAAAATTCCAATAACCACAACCCCTTCACTAGATTCTGTCTAAAGATTTTCATTAGATTTTATGCCGAATGAATGATTTCCTGTTTTTAACTCAAGAATATCGTATTCCCTGTTTCATTTGCCGCATGTAACAAATCCGGTATTTTTCAATAATTTTGATCCAATGATCGGAATGATCAAGAGAACTCTAAGTGCATCCGTATTTCAACCGAATAGTCGGGACTCAAAATTAATATACGGTTCGGATTGCTATCGGCAGGACTCCTTCTCAACACCCTCTGTTGATCGGCTATAACGCCAGTTACTGAAAAAATGAATAAGTTGATTGCTCAAGTATAGTAGTCACTGATTTGGAAGAATATAGTCGGAGAGATGAATGATTGGCAAAATGATATAAATATGTAGATGATATTCATATACATTTCGATGCTTTTTTTTTCCAGAAATTTTTTCCTTTTTTAAGTGATCATTGAAAAATGAGTATGTCATGAGAAGAGATAATTGTCTTACGTGAAAATATTTTTGGTCTCATTATATGTATTAGCTTATCGAAAAAGTCGTTTCCTGGTTTGGTAACATAGGAACATTTTTTGATAATGTGATATTTACTTTTTCAAAAATTTATCTGCGAAAAGTGACCTTAATAGTTTTGTTGGGAATAAATTCCTCTACAAATAAGTCCACAGAGTCAACTCTGTACTTCGAACAGACCTCTAGTTGCAGAGATCGGGAGTTGAATTCAGTCAGAATTGGTTTATCATTACTTTTAGCTTCCGAAATATTCACTCAAGCTAACAATTTTTTCATAAAATTTTTCCGGACTATCTGAAACTCTACGAGTTCCTAATTTGGGAGTGTTTCAGGATTGCGATGGAACCACGTGATCAAATTCCGTATACTATATCATTGTCGCAGTACTTGGTCAATCAATTTTGAACGTGAATTTTGTTCAAAGATATCCAATTCAAAGGTGCAGACGTTTAGAATTCATGAATAATTCAAAGATCTAATGTCATTGATGGCATTTCAAATATTAACGCAGATTATTACGAATTATAACCATTGTATTGCTTTCACGTTTCTTCATATGTAAAAGATGCCAGGTTCGCAGCATCAACATAAGATTTTTCTAAAAAGGATAGATCGACCACAAAAAACTATTCATTCCAATTCGAAAATACACTCCACGTATCCAATCCCTTCATGAGCTCTTGACACTAACTGATTTTGTCTCCGAAGCAGTAAATTCATGAAGTTTCAAAAATTGAAGGCATAAAAAAAAAAGCGAAATTTCACTGGATATTAATTATCAAAGTCTAATAAAGAAGAAAAAAATAGATGAATATGAATAAAATGCCGTGTAGTCATCGGGATATGATTTTATGTTTACAATCCAGAAATAGGAGCGTAGAATTATGATGTTCGAATGATAGTTCGGAAACGTTAATTTTTCTCATCAATGCAACATGTTTCCCCATGAAAGTGATAGATAAGTAAAAACTCGTGTGAAATTATGGAATCCCATTCTCATCGAGAAAAACAAAGCAGAGTGCAAATATACATTATACAAATATATACAAATATACAAATATACAAATATACATTATACGCTATATAATTTTCTTATTTTCTTATTTAGCGCATAAGTAGCTCCATACTGTGTATGTGACAGCATAACGCAAATAGTATTTAAATTAATGAAATAACGCTGTATATTATTCTTGGCAACAAATGAAATGTATCTGGCTCACAGAATGTCACAAAAAAAACATTAAATCTTAGTGTATTGTGCCATAATGTGAAAATGTGAGTAAATCTATCCCAATTACAATATTTATAAATTTTCCGTCTAATATACTAATACAGAGGGAGTGGTTGAAGCATGTGGAAATAAAAATAAGGATTCTATACCAAACCGACTTTACTGTTGTGAAGATCATTTCGTAATATGTAATCCCACGAAATCAATCAAACTAATTTCATTTTCAATATAACTTGGAAACTTATTTCTTCTAATTATATGGATTGCTAGTCGAGAAATATCTCATCTTAGTTGAAATTGAATATGGAAAATTGGCTCGAGTAGCAAATGATTGGTGGCGATTAATGAATGATAAATGATATTGTGCAACACAAATTCATTCGACCGTCAAAGCCAATAAACACTGACGGTTCTCTAATAAGAGTTGATCATCGGGGTCCTGCAGAATCGAATTCATATTAAGTAGAAATGATGCATTGAAATACCTGAATCACAGCTGTAAATTTCATAATATGGATCTGGGGAACGATTACACCACTGTGCATTCGATGCTCCAGAATATTGAAGAAAATTCATCAACTATCAGTTATTATTATTCTGCTGTTTTGTCAAAAAATTAATACTGCAGTTCAAGTCAAAATACAGAGTCATTATAGAAGTGCACAAGTTCAATGTAAACTTAAAACTCAGGATCGTGCAACATCTCCCGTCGGAATATTGTTCCAGAAGAGTATAATAATAACGATTTAAACTCCCTTCCATCAACAATTATCAATCAACTAATTGATGAATCTAACACAAAAATAAACTCATTTCCAACTACTTCAGATAATATTTTATCCACTAATACAAGTATATGAAACGAATGGAAAAATCAGTTTCATTGTGAAGAATTTAAGACGAACGATAGCAGAAATCCGACAATCTTCTCATGATGATATCGGTACCCCAGATATTGTATGGATATCATTAAACTTTTATAGACTGCTGATTTGGATGACATTCAAATTTTTTTCAGATTGAGGGGAATAAGATTGAACCAAAGTTTCGCCACCCTTGCCGACAACTTTAGGATACCTGTTTATAATGTGAGCCGTACTTCCACCAATGTTTTGCCTATCATTGCAGAATATATATGGGACTTTATTATTTAGCATTCTTCTGAGAAAATTAAGCAGCAATTGTCCATAGATTTCGAAGCCGTTATACTGATATGGAATCAACTATTGACTGCTCAGAAATTTGAATTGAAGACACTCCGTGAAACAATCATCATCCTGATCTGAGTAGAAAGAATGTAATGGGTTAAAATACTCAGTATTTTGCACTCCCGATGGGATTATTCAATTCATTTCAACAGGATATCCGCTGAAAAGTAACTTATTCCGAAGTATTAGTGACACGGCGAATTGCAAGTCGTCCAATTTACATTGAAAGATTAATAAGAAGAATTAGAGGATTCTATATCTATGAACCTCAGCTATGTGTAAATGCACTCATTGCAAAGAACTGAATAGACGTTTGAAAATACATTTTTTACTAAAATCTCCAAGTATTGCAATATTTCATGCACAAATTTCGAGTCATAATCAATAGTAGTAGATATAAAACAAAACCCACTAATAAATTATGGGTTGAGAGGTTTTGTTTAGTATACACAGTATTGAAATATTTCAAAATTTAACTCTGCACTGGTTTTTCCTCGGTTCTTTTCACAAAATTTTCTGAAGTCTTTCGACGTTCAGTCATAGTAGATACCTCTTTATTAGCAGCGTAAATCTTTCACCTTGATAAATTTGCTGGATGAACCAACTTGTGGTTCATAGAACTGATTTTCGCCAATAGCATTCAATATCTAGTGGTGATGGCGTATTAAAACAACTCCTTCACTAACAATATCTAAAAGAAGAGTCACTTTATACGGCTGATTTCGGACTCTGTGCTCACGACAAATGAGACATCTGAGTGTACATCCAGCATCACCATATAACTGTCTTGCAGAAATGCAGTTCCGAATAAATCCATATGAAATAGTAATATACATAAACACATATAACAAACGAAAAAAAGTTTGATTTCAACACGTGACAAATAGTGGCACCTATCAGAATGATACCGCGTAGATAATAGTTGAATAACCAATATAAATGATTATTACCGAAAAGCGCAATGAGTCTGTATTTGCAATATACGTTGGTCAACTTCACTTCGGTGGGGTTTTTCTTCGTATTTATATGAGAGGGGATGGGAGAAATGATAATTGGTTGAAGAAGTTTGAGAAAGAATTTTGCATTCAGCATAGAAATGGTAATATTTGAACAATGAATTCACATGGTCCTTACGGTGGACGGTAAAATAGTAATATTTGTGGGGAAAGTACATAGTACTATGATGAAGAAATAATGTGGAGAAAAGTGGACCAATGGATCAATTTGAATGACAAGAAATATGCGAATTTATCTTTGTATATTTTTTGTTCTAGGATCACGTTTATTCCAACGAGTCCATACTGTTTCGATGCAATGCAAGTTAGCCCATCGTATGTTGTACAGACCCAATGTCCTATTACGTCTAAACCAAGTATACCAGAATACACTATTTGAATATTCTGTATATTTTCTGGAATGTGTTGTAAATGTGTCAAAAAATGTGATAAGAAAATTTGTTGGTGGTTTTTTTTTGTATATTGTTTTTTATATATTTTATATAGTCATGTGGGGCAAATGTGCGCAGTGGGTAAGAGTGCGCAAACCCATTCATTTGAGCCCCAAATACATAGAATTGCGCACTCTTACCCACTGCGCACACTTGCCCCACATGACCCTACATAGATTATAGATCTATATATGTATATGGAATAAACATATAAATATATCATTAGCGCTCGTCGAGTCGCTCAGAAATTTCCATTTTCAGATATGTTTAATAAGAATACTAAAAAACTACTCAACCGAATCGAACCAAAATCTAATCAGCACCAAATTACGTCAAGCCCTATCGATTACGACATAGACCATCCAAATCGCGCTATTAGTTCTGACGTAATCGTACGACAAAAATTTCTAACACACAGACACACACACACACACACACACATACACGCATACACACAGACACAGACACACACACACGCGCGCGCGCGCAGAGAGAGAGAGACTATAAATCCAAAATATGTAGGTTATGTTGGGGAGGTCTTAAAACGTCGAGATTTGTTAAAAAATCGATTTTTCATTTTCGGGGTGAATACAATAACTTCCTATCGGAAAGTTTATAAATTTTTAGAGGAAATGCCCTCAATCTATATACTGAATTAATAATATACATAGACATTCAAATAACTTAGAGCTCAATCTAAAAATAAACATTATTTTTCGTAATGAAAATGATCATCTATAATGAAAATTGGTATCGAAACTTCTCTCACTTTAAATGGAAGAAAAACGTCTATAAAATTGTTCTAACTGAAGATGATATAATAATTGGGCATTTGTACACTTTAAAGGTGACGTTAGAAAAATCGTGGTCAATTCATATTTTATCGATTTGAACCTAATATGTCTAGATGTATTGTATTTTCCATTGATTGAAGAATCCAATAAGACTCGTAGATGCGGAAAAATTTATAACTTTTTTACTTAACAGCACGTACAAATGATTCCGGCAGACACAACCGTCATCGACATAGAGTGTGGCTGAGTGACGTGTATCGTATCAAATTCAAAAGCGCGATATATCGCAATATTCTGGAAAAATTTAGCTTACCAGGTCGGTAAATCCAACATGCTTGTTGGTAACTCTCACGGAAATGGAATATAGTTTTTACACCAAAATACTGTGAGTAAAGAGTTGTTCCACATATAATAAATAAAACCTTTTTTTGCTATGATTTTTCGGACCTACGTAAAATCGTGAGGGGTAGTAAAAATTTAAGGCAGGGCGTGTCTTGGGTCCGAAAGGGGCTGTTGGTGTGAATGTATGTGGGTGTTAGTGAAAGCAGGGAAAATGAGTCTGGACGAAATGCTGAATTAGATTCAATAGATATTCAGTATATTCTTAATTTCATTCAATAGTATATGAACAAATTGGTGAAAGTGGCTGAATGGGAATTCATTATCATCAGACTACTCTATCACTCATTCCCATTGCATTTTTCTAAAACAATGCTTTGAACAAAATCAGTTAACTTTTTCTATCAAGATTTAAATTCACGGTGGGTCATCATGAGATTCTGCCAATTGTCATTCGATGTTCTTTGAATGTATGAAATTAAATCTGAGCATCTACTCGACGCACGCACAGGCAAATACGCACACTACAAACTTGATAGGCAAAAAAGGCTTCAGGTAGACTAGACCCATTTTTTTGTTGGGTTGACGATTGACAATAGGTCGCAAAAATGGAAAAATTCGCAACATTGTGAGGTCGTAAGAAGAAGAGGTTTTACTGTAATTGACCAAATGAGTGTATTTTACAGCTCCCATATAAGCACCACACGAGTCTTTTGGGCTATATACAATTTTATGAATAGCGGGGAAGGAACAATCATTATGAGTTGCGAGGATTTTCATGCATTAGTTACACGCTGAAACAGCTAGATATATAAATACTTGTATAAAAATGCAGAAGAGAGTCAACTAGAAATCTCTTGATGTTTGTACATTACATGATGTTCATATAATATATATAACGAAAGGCTTTCCTGGGGTTTTGACTGCAAATCATGTGACAATCACAAAATATTATTCGCATAGGTTGCCATGTGAAAAATACTGTAGGATTTTCACAGTATGTAATTCGATAGATAAGAATGTATGACGATTACGTGTATCATTACTTCTTCTCCACAGCATTCGAATACTCAGTTGCCAGATATTATCAATGCTGACTTATGATTCAAATATAATTACGCTGTGGCAACTATTACTCATGATTACGGGGCTCGAAAACATTTTGTCTCATGAATATTTTGACCGTAAATACTTAGTTGTGTAACTTTTCATACCTATACAGCTGCATGAGTTTGGAGTACAATTATATTTTGTGTATAATGTTTAGTGTGAAAAGAACCACCTACCATTCTTCAGAATTTCTATTATTTCGCAAGGTATCAGGATTGTACACATGAAATCGTGGTCGGTGACGCAGAAATAAGCTGCAGTATTGGCACGCGCACACAACCACATGTACGCGAAACTCAGTCACCACGTGGTTACGGATGAATTTTCATTCTTACAAAGCTGATTCCTCTTCATTGTCACTAACGTGACAAGTTTAAATGTGTATTTTCTTCTGTTAAGATAGTAGAGTTGGAATTTCTCAATACAACTTCAATCATGAACCGCCCTCATGTGAATAATGGGATTACTAATTATCGTTATATATTTTTTAAGTATCCATGTCAATGACAATTTGAACGGAATAAAGTGAGTTCTTTTTGATCAATAAAGAAATTATGAATGTATCTATTAATACATATTTATATTTTTGGACATCTCACCCATATGTGGAACATGAACAAGGATAAAGTGCCTAAATCGAGGATAATGCGTGCATGTTGCACCCGAGTTTTATTGATACATTAATTGCTATCGCACCATTCATAGAATACAGGTGCTCATATTCTGATATCAATATGAGAGGTCTCAATTTTTTCTCATGACAGCTGCACTCGATCACAAGCATTTTTCAATTATTTCACAATTTCACACCACTCTTGTGACATTAATCCGGGAGGTAGCGTACTATTTTAGCTAGGGTTTTTACGCCAATCGGCTATTACCGTTTTTAGTAGATTTAGTTTGGGTGATAAGTGAACTGAGAGTCGATTACATACCCGTGGCGGGTGCAGTTGGAAGAGGCTGCGAAATTAGCAAAAAAAAAAAAAAATAGAAGTGATAGTACGCCAGCCTAAATTTCTTTCTTATAGGTTAATGACATTACAGCGGGTAGAAATATGACACTGCTTGAAGAGGAGTTGTACGCTAGCTTGTCTTGTAAATTTATAAAAAAACTGCACAACATAAAGCCATTTTACGCTGGATGCAATTTAACTAGATGACTATTGAGCTTCGAACGCTGCCATATATATTGAGGTGATTCAAAAAATTGACTACAGAAGAAGTTACAATTCATCAAGAGGAAAATTCAGACAAAAAAAATGTATTTTTACTCAATTTGAAAAGGTGTTAGTGGCTTACTGAATATTCTCATTCATATAACCAAAAAAAAAATTCATTCGATTAAAAGGTTAGAAAAGATATGATAGTGTTAATCTCAATACTACAAAAGATTAATCAAATTATTTGACCGAAACGTGACTTGGAAATCAACGCAATCCCCAAGGAACTCATTATGAATAACGCGACATTCAATTGATTATTACGTACCCCATCAAAATACAAGTGAACTCCATAATTGAAGGTGTCCATAAACGTGTAATTCTCATAGCATTTTACTGCTCTGGAGTATTCCGAATGATTGACACAATTTAATTTTCTGAATTTCGATAAGGGATCGGATGATAATTTATTTTAATAAATTATCAAATATTATATATAAATTAAATGAAGTATAGTTTTCAACCAGTACCTGTTCGAAACATCACTATCCTGTTTATATTTCCGAGTTTCATATAGTGGTATCCAATGATCCAGATATCACTGAATTAACTTGAAAGCATTATACCGTCGTATTGTATGAGTGATGAATTGTATTTTGAGAGTAACTCATAGTGACAGTGTTTTTTTTTCTTTGTTCTCCACTCACCATGATGTAAATTCATATGATTAGAGAAAGTCACAAGTAAAAGCGCTACATTCGTCATCCGCGAAAATGATAAAGTCAACAAAATATATTCTACAACTGCACCACCACCACCATGGAATATGCATGCTTTTCTAATATTTCTGAACGATCAAGAACAATTATAACAGCGGTGAGAGAATAATGGGCTAACTGAAAAACTCGTAGCCGTAAACTCGATGCAATGATCGCAGTATGATCAGATACTCATATCATTTATACAACATACAGATTATTCACATCTTAATTCTAATAAACTTTATTAAATTTCAATCATGACTTACGAAAAAATAAGAGAACTGTAAATTCGAATGATCTCCCAATCTTACTTCGCTATACCTATTCTTAGATTAACAATGCTCAGTCATTAAAAAACTGGTGATATTTCATATCTTCACCAGGCAATGAACAAATATAACATTTCATAGAATGAAGCACACGATTTCGGCATAAAGAATCCAATGAGTTACCAAATAAAATATTACAAAACGAATTACTGCATGCAGTAATCCTGGATGATTGGTAATTCAATAAGAGCGTTGATACAACAAACTACAAAAACTATCGATGCTGTGCAAGAATTACATTATATGGAGAAGTATATGCATGGCCCATTCATTCCGCTTCACTCTGCACTGAGTATTGCCGATACTGTCGTTAATTGCGCCCATTCCGAACGGAGGAAATTCCTCGCGGGGTTCTAATCTTATGATTGGCACTACGTCGTAATCAAATGATATCACTGGCCATATCACTGTGCTCATAAAATATGCGAATTACATCGTTGGTGGTAATAACTAAGATTCGTGTCCAAGTTGACAGACAAAAATTAAACAATGTATAAATATACACCTTATATAATTCTCAGTCCAGTTCACCCGAATGACTATCCCCAACTTATTGAAGAACAATTAAAGGTTTAGGTAGATCATACTTTTGTCCCCGCGCATATCACACGTGATCATACATTTACATCAACAATAATTGCAAAAATACAGTGCTGGTGTATATACTGTGGGCTGATGCATGCAGCTCTAATCACGTATGTAAACTTTCTCTGACTTGCAATAAATTGCAACAAACTATATCAATTTGTGATGTTTCAATCATCATATGGAAGAGAGAATCGCAAAATGGATGGAATAGTTTTTGAGTTCCAAAGAAACGTACATGTCGAGTACACGCACATATATTCAGCTAAATATTTGTCAAGAAATACAATAAATATCTTATATAGTCTTATTGCAACAGAGTGCAGCATGAAGAGAGAATATCCGTATTCGGAATGGCCAGCGGTATGACGCGAAAAGCAAACGGGATTGGTTGGTGGGTAGGGACAACGACTAACGGTCGGCGTATTCCATTCATCATTGGATACTCCTACTTCACGATCTTATGTGCGAATGAATGGCTGAAAATAAAATTGCACATCGTATAATTTCTTTTCAATACAATAATTAGATAGCGCCGAGATATACGTTTTTGAAACAAGAACATACTTCATAAGGGAGACAAGACTAAATTATACTATGGAAATTTGAAAGTCAACAAACAGTTCTTTTATACGATTAATTCTGTGGTCAATAATTACGAGATGAACTTTAATGTAAAATGAATATAAGTCGACTGAAAAAATTAGGAATTTCAAGTTAAAATGCTTGTTGACAACAATCATAATAAGGTAGTCTAAAAATGTCAATTTACCCCAGGAGCGGACTTACTTGAATTTATGCGAAAAAACATGAAAAAAAAACATATTAACAAAAGCAAAATCATTTCTTTTTTCACGATAAAATAAAATTCTGATCCAGTTGAATCCTTAAAGAATGCAGGTGTAGGGTGAATTTCATACAGTAAATCGAAAAAAATTCGAAATTGATCTGGCATGAAACAAGACATACATCTGGACGATTGTGCAATATCTACGCGCAATTCGCGCCGTATCACATTTGCCTCGCGTGACGTGTGTGAGAGGGCAGGCCAATATGCACTCACGCTAATAGGAAAAATTCACTTCTAATAATGTGAGATGAAAATTCATAAGTTTAAAACTTTTCTGATTCTTGAGCATACATAAATCAGAAAACATCAACATTTGAATACTGTGTTATTAATTCGTCAAATAATGTTGTAACACAGCGGGAAATACACAAGACCCGTGTATACAACAACTGTACGTTTTTCACGAACAAAAATTCGCTTTTTTCCAAAATCATTTTACCTCGACCAATCTGCCCCGAAACATTTTTCATAATAATATTTGTTTTAACTTTTGTAGTATTGGGTATTTTCGATTTTTAATTGGAAGTTCATCAATTGCACAACTCGATAGAACGAATTTCAGTGTAGCAACTTGATGAAAGAAATGTGCAAATTAATAATTAAAATCACATAAATCATGGTTTGAGAACATTCAGATATTCATGCTACTTTTTTTTTTCCAAAAACACATACATTCTGATATTCATAGACTCGTTTGTCATCACGACGATAATAGTCTTCATCAATTCTATTTTTATGTGTTTGCATATCCGTGTATTAGAATAATTACAGGAATTCAATTCAGCCCGAAGTTTACTTCACTCCGGTCTCCCTACAGAACAATCTTCGCGAGAATAGCGTATACAAGGGAATGTTTTCATACATTGACAGAGAAGTTCATTCATATTGGATAAGATAAGTTTGTGAGGGACGAAGCACATATTTGGATGCAAGAAAAAAAGAAATATACACCTGAAAATTATTTCTGTTTCGAATATGAGAAAAATTTATGTTCAGCTCTCCGGTCCTCGCACCATGAAATTTTCTCCCGAAAGAAATTCTATATCAAATTAGCAACTAAATCTAAAATGGCATCAATAACTGAATCGTTTATTCTCCAGAGAACTTGCAAGAATCTATCTCTGCATTTGGAAACATAAATTTCCATGCGTTTTTTGTCAGTAAGTCTACCATTTTATGGTAGAATAGATTTTTCGGGCCTCATATGACCTATATTCGGTTGAAATTATAGGTTTCAATGGTGGTTATTACAAATTGATTCATTTTAAACAATAATTCAACCCACCAATCGCAATATGTTGACTGCTGATTAATATTCTATAAACTCAATACCAGCATATGACGAAAAGTGAGATCACCTTTAAGACAAAATCGTGATACTTATTGCGCATTTGTCTTCATGCTCCAATTGTATCGTTAATATATATTGGCATTCAATTCTCCCGGGATTATGCCAATTTTTTTTTCTTATCCCACAAACCCTTTCCCGGTCCAATGGTCATAACCATACACAAATTGAGAAATTGAAACTCTCAAACAACAACACAATGCATACATAGATTAACACATCGCAGGTACAAAAGTAGAGCATGCTCGGACGCCACTTACGTGACGGTCAAATCCATGTAACATTGATCAAAACTACATGATAAACCCATGCTATCCAATTGACCAGTACAGTATATAATTACTCATTTTCGCAATCATGAGAATATTTCATTCCGAATTGACGAACCGGTGCGGCCTGAGCAATACATTGAAATTGAATGAAAAAAAAGAAAAAAAAAAAAAAAACGAGTAACTCACCCTCGCAGAAGAGAGTAACATCGGTAAGACTCTCACTTTTGAATAGATTTGAAAATGCTGTAGCCAGGTTGTTACCAAAACTATTCCACTTCAGACAAAACTGTTGTTGATGAGAATCCATGGTGCCGCCCGTAAACTCGGCCCCCTCTCCACCTTTACCACTATGAGATTCTGACACCGTTTCTTCTTGTTGATTATACAAGTGTCCAACTGCGTCTCTAGCTAAATGAAAGGATGATATGATATAAGTTATTGTAAGACAATAGAATAGTCGAATATACATTAGAGTTGTCACAATTATGAAATCAACAGTCTTGGAGTCCACTCGGCATACTATATATATACTTGTCATTTTCGCGTATCACGGATTACGCACGTGTTTCGGGGTGGGATATTTGTGATTCACGTTGTCGTCGACCACATGTATTGCAATTCATATGCATCACATTAAAATTTTCATGTTTTTTCAAATAAAAGTTGAACTGTTGAGAAATGTAGGTACAAAATTCGATCTGTACTTATTTCCATAACATACAGCCTCGTAACATCAACGCACCGAATCTAATTAGTTATCTGTATTATTCACTTGCACCTGTAGTGTTCGATCAGAAGAGCTACACGTGGCGAAACAAGGACCGAACAGACAAGGAATACCGCTTTGGATATTGAGATACACACATCAGTATTACTGATGATATCGAGAAATGATGGGTATATGAGTCATAAGCGTCCTTGGAACTGCGATTCATTCGGAATAAATAAAATTGCTTACTATTGAATTTTATTCGAGGTGATCATGCAACGTATATATTCTATCTCCCACTTGAAACGATGAAGAGCAGGAAGAGGGGGAGAGGACACTAAACTAAAGATACATGGAAATAATATGAGAGGTCACGCAAAGAGGGGGAATCGACCACACTGCAACTGAGAGTGGGATGGTTACCACAGGTTAAGATTGCCGAACTTTGCGTTATGCTTCTTGCTTCACATACTGAGTTCGGTTGCTGTCACTCCATTTATCTTAGTGCCGTAACATCGAATTTTTCAACATTGTTTGTTACTCTTGAATTTCACGAATTCTCTTCCTATATATTATTATATTTCCATGCACAGGTTGAATATGTTCATATTGTACATCTGCAGCTGAATTCTGAATAGCAAATCTACATAAATTTTCGGAAATAACTTCATGACTGAGTTAATTGCAAAAGTAACAGCAATATCATCTATAATTGGAGTTTAATTGATAGAATTAAACGAAATATAGTCGGAGGTTCATTCCAAGTTTTTTAACGTCAACCATACTGTATTTAAACTGGCAACGAACGAAAGGGAACAGCCATCATAGACGCGCCGAAAAGAGGTAGTGGCGATGGCCACATAGAGGGAGAACCCAAGGTCATTACGGGGCCGCACGCGCGTGTTTATCACACAAACACATACACGCTCCACGGTACAAACATTAGAGCCATGTTACTGCAGCGCGCATGCGTTGTTGCGCATACGTACCTCCTCCAACACTGTGTCATTCACACAATCGTCAACACACTTTGCACATTACATGAGCTCTATTTTATTCAATCAAATTGCAGAGGCCAACGATTTTAATCATTCAATATCGTCGTGCTCATGATAATATAACATTCACAATCCAAATAGCACACAAAATACATTGAATACGTAATATGTGATGCGTGAGTTCAAGTCAAACATAATGATTTTTTTAGGGTCAAGCAATGTTTTTATATAACTATATGTTTGTGTGAAAACGCACATTTTGAATATTCATACCTTTGTATGTGATATGCTTGGAGAGTAGATAGACTATGAAAAGAGAAATTGTTGTAAAAAAATCTATGCAGTGGAAAATTAATAGGATGAAGTATGAATAGAAAAAATACGTGCTAATCACTCAAACATTCATCACTGAACAAAAGTTGGAAAATGCCAAAATTTTCAAATATTCATTTTGTATACGAGCCATCAATATGTTTCCCAGTCATAACAGGTATTTAAAACTAACAACATTGACTACTTATTTATATTATCAATTTAAGTCGTAGGATTTCCGCAAAACCCCTTTTTTCCAATGCAAAAAAAAACAACTGATAGAGGTAACAAAACTACAGTTATATTAATACACTGACCTAATGTAAACACGGTGAATTGTCGTTCCACTGTCGAAATACAGAGATTCTTGCTGCATTGGCTTATGGAAATTCAAGTCTGACTGGTGTGAATTTACACAATAACATAGATTCGACATTACATAGATATATAACATAACAAACCGTTATGAGTGAATATATGATTTGGTTTTCAAACTTATTCCCATGAATAATCTATGATCAATCAGCTAATTTTGATCCACATATGAGAAAGGCGATGTCTAGGAAATCGATAATAAAATTCGGACTTACAATATATACTTAGATGAGATGCCGTGATATTTGAAGTGCCTTTTTTAACTAGTCCAACACGTTATGAAGATAACACTTTACATCAGTCTGGTGATTTGAACTCGCCGGAACTCATTAAAGTATATCGAACTTTGGTTGTCCCCCGCTACTGCTTTCAAGAATGTGTGTTATTTTGTAGAATAGTAAAACTCAAAGCTGGGTGCACTATGAGTGGCTGATCGGAGCAATAAGAGCAATAAGAGCACAGGGAACAAAGCACATGGACACGCGGGCACTATTGCCAGGAGAAAGAACGGCTAGGCTCACGTCATAGTTGAAGAGACGCAACGCGGAAGTGTGCTGCGGCCGTGGGACTGGTGGACGCAAAGCGCGGCGAATGTATGCTATTGGAAGAGAGAGAGGGGCGAAATACGCGCGCGTGCCACTGAGAGAGAAAGATGTGTGAATAGAGAAATAAGAGAAAAAAGCAATGAGAAGAGATATGGGAAGAATGAGTGAGTGAGTGAGAGAGAGAGAGAGAGAGAGAGAGATATAACGAGCGAAGGGCAGAAGGTGGGGATTCCGTATCCCTTTTTTCTATGCCCACTACGGTTATTCTGACATGATTTCTAGATTTCAATACTACTACAAGATGTCCAACTGATATATTTAGTCAACTCATAGCGCGTTAACTGATGCAGAGTACATCTATATTATCAGTTCCATAATAGTTCACTCATCATCAGTTAGTCTGTCAGCACTATACATCAACGTTGGATGTTGTCGAATAGTTTTGAAATTGGTAAATATCACACTTCATAACATGTAAATCTTCGAAACAGAATTATTGAAAAGTGAGTATATACGACCACCGTGAATACTCCCAATAAAATGTTCTGCAATATTTATGTTTTGCCTGAACGAGATATTGTATTTCACTATCCAAAATGACCCACGTAACATTGAATAATAGTAACATAGCTTCTAGTTGTAAATTATTCCCCTTCATAAATATCACTATTATTCACAAGGGTTGTTTTTTTATTTTTTTTTACAATCGTACGATTGGAATGGAAACTCCAACATTGATGTTGTCTTATTATTACCCAATACCATCAGGAATGTGCGACATGATACCCGTGAAGACATTTATTTCACATTAGGATCAAATGCATAAGTGATTCAACCACAATAATATATCCAAAAACACAGAATTGGAACTATATTGTGTATGAATACAGTGTTGATAATTATTCAATTTACACCAATTTCAATAATCTATGCGCTTTTACAAATATTATATTCACACATATAAAGTGCATGCTTGGAAGAACAAGCTCACAACACAGTTATAAAAAAAATCGGGAACTTTGAGATTTCGCATGTAAGAATAGGTGTGTAGATCGTAATAAGTGTAAGAGATAAAAGATCAGTATCGATAATTATTTCTGAGATCCAGAATACCTGATGGATGATGCCACCATGAATTGGTTGGGGACGATTGTTGGTAGCTGGACTTGATTCCAGCTGGGGCATACATTTTTCTCCGACAATACTCCACCCGTCACTACCATCAGTACACTGCAGCGCTTACTGAGCTCCGTCACGATAAGGGCTGCCCTTCCCCCATCTGACAATGCGCCCTCCCTTCCCTCTGTCCATTTCGCGCGCAAACAGACATGCGGGATTATTGCTACCACCCCCCCAAATTCTATCTGAGCCAGTTCGCTTGTCGTCTACGTTGCTGGCGCCACTACCGCCACTTCAATCATTATATTGTCATTGCCGCCAATGCGCTGCTCACGCCAACCCTACGAACTGGTCTTTTTCAGGAGTTTCAATCTCAACTTATGCCGCCAGAAGGATGAATGAAATGTAGAAAACTCAAAAGATGTATGAGAACTAGGAGTTGCAACATTGAACTATAAAACGCAGAGCATATTAAACTCCCCAACTGACAACACCCCAGGATTTTGACGGAACCACAACCATGCTTTTTACTACGCCATTCGACTCAAAAATAATTCCATCGGGTATTCCGAAGTTACTATCACCTTGACATAACTTGAGTTGTGGACCGTTGGGGTACTACGATTTTATATAAGTGTGTGGAATATTTCGTCTCATCAAGCAAAAGTACAGTTTCATTTGATTAGAAGTCATGAAACCATCTACAATATCCAAAAACATTCAATAGATAATATTTATGCTATTAAATTTTAGTTGAATTTCAATGTCTTGCTTAGAATTCGAGCGACACCAACACGATTGGCACAAATAATTTTCAAAATACGAGATGACGAAGATCTCTCATTGAATTTTGTTTAATTCACTCAGTACAGTAGTGTTATTATTTTCTTGCTGAAAAACACATTTAGGTATTTTTCTGAAAGTACGAATATTGGCAAAGGCTCCGTTACATCGATTTTGTTTGAATTAACATACGAAATCGTAGAATTTTGTAATCGATGAATAACAGCTCTCAAATAATATCTCACGGAAGGATGTACAGAGTTGAATAGTCGGTCGAAGATTTTTAATTCCGTGATTTGAATATGTTGTTGTTCGTCGTCTAATCTCTTCAATAGCTCAATCGAAGTGTTAATATTCCTCAATTGTTGATGTAAGGAAGTTCAGAAATGAAATAGTAAGTTTACGAATTAATTAGAGATTCAGGTGCAACATAACTGAAAGATGCCGTGCATCGAATTTGCGCCAACGTTCATCTATAAATATTACGAAGATGATCTCAGGTCTATTGTGAAAGCATACGATATTGAAGTACCGGTACGTCTCCGTCTACAACTAAGTATGAGAGGAAAAACCTTGCAACCTCTGAAGCGCTTTGAGTATGCGTACAAGTATAAACGGAGAAATGGTGGGGTCTTGAATTTTAGACGTCTGTGGAACATACAACATAAAAGTATCGAGAAAGGGAAACAGGAAAATGAGGGCGAAAGCAATGGGGAGCGCAAACGAGAGTGAGTTGAGCGAAATGGAGTGAGAGCGGGCGATTCACGAGAGTGGGAGATGGGGCCGCGCAACGTGCACCCGGCAACAGCCCCGACCGCACAAGAACTAATCATTAACCTCCTCCTATTAGATTTGGGCAATTCTACGGACTTACAGACCAAATTCTCACCCCAGTCCCAATGAAGTGCGTGCCATTTTGTATATTGCAAAAAATTGTGTGCAACAGCGCACATGTATAAATTCCAAATAATTACTCCATTGATTTGAAGCTCATGTCAGAATGTAACCTTTTTTCACCTTGGCAGCAATTCATTTAAGTTAAGAATCAGGGTTCTCATTCGCGACACTGTTTTTTCAATGCTTCATGAAATCGAAAACATTCACTATAATATCATATATTTTAATTGAAAACGGAAAGACGTTTCATTTCCTATCCAAAATATTGTAGGCGTTTCGACCATTATAATTACAACACACGATCTAAAACCAACCGAAATGTTCCAACGATCTCGAATATAAGCAATTAATACAAACGGAGATATAATTCATAATGATATTGGATGTGCATACAGTAAAACTGGATTGATTCGGAATTATCGCGTGAAATGGAATTGCATTACGATTGCGAATATTTTCAATTAGATTCCCACAGTTTCACACTATTTTCGCGCACTATCTATATGTTCTTCGTTATACAAATGTAGTATTATAAGTTCGTTGGAGTTCTTGGACTCGCCATGAACCTCAACTCACTCTAATCTGAATGGCATTCTGCGGAAGAGAATGTCCAGCATCACATTATACCTTTCAACGCCCAAATGTACGGAAACAAAGTTTTCGTTCATACGGAAATAATATCATCAATACAAAACATATCATTCACATATAAATTGAAATGAAATTCATATTCTTTGAAATTGGATTTTCACTATAATTAGTAATGAATTTTTATAAAAATTCACCGACAAATCATGTAAATTGCATGATGCTACAACCCATAATTCATCCAGTTATCAACGTCGACTATTTCTCCAAAGCCCATCATACATGCATATATACATTCATATTCATTATGTATATACATGGAATGACGGGAATATTAAAGCAGTTCAACTAGACACATGCTTTGCCACTTTTAAATGCAGATTTAGTTGATCAGCTAATGTGAATATAAATCACACTTATACTATGAATTAATGACATTACTTACTGTGAGATAGTTGCACTCGCTTATTTAGTATGAACGCATCCCATTGACGTTTTACTTCAACGCGAATATGAGGTAATACCTATTGTGATGTTGTAAGTATTTTCACTTTTTCCATTGACGAGGTGGGATGACAAAGCAGCAGAGTGGTATCCCAACAAACACTATAATATGATGATTCCAATGAATACAGGTTGTCAAGTTGTACATCGATTGAGGTTGCCTAGTTGGTTCACATATGTCGTTGCAGCGAGTACAAGGGGGTTGAACCCCGACTATTCATGAGCAATTTTAAATTTCAAAAGCAGTTATTTGGACTGAAATGTTTGGAATCGGAAGAACCTCGTGAAACAATTGAACTTAAGGCTTTTTTATGAGACACTGGTATGAAATTAATAGAAACGTAAGCCGTGCACCGGTAAATACAACTAGATTGGTTCATAGATGGTGATAGACGTTCTTGCCATTACATAAAAAATACGGAACCATACCTAGCGCCTCCTTGCGGAGGGTTGAAGACATACAGGTGATTTATTCCCTTGAAAATCCGCTTATTTTCTTGGAACGGTTGCAAACCCTCATAGAAAAATATGAATCCACATGTTCATGTGATCCCTGATTGAAAATTCCGATAGAATCCTATTGACAACAATGGAATTCGATTATTTTCCGACTAAATCCGATTCGATTCAATCAGACGGTAACAGGAATTCCATTAATGTCAATAGGATTTCATCAGAATTTTTAACCAGGGATAATAATGAATTTATCTCAATACATTACATAAGTCCATGAGCTGTTTATTAATTTCATCAAATCCCTATATAATAAATCTCCATGCAATACAAAATTATTTTTCGCAGTCGTTTTTTCTTTCTATTCATGTCAACATTAGATTTTGCATAAGAATTCGAAAAGCTGGGAGAGATTCCCGTATTCGATTGTGCAATTCCCCAGCACTGATTTCCCCAATTTAAATCCCCGGAAACTCTTCCTATTTATTTTCATATTGTGACGGCAATCATGCAGTTATCAATGTATTATCTCCGGAACATCCATTATTCGGGAAATATAGCTTGAATACAAGGAAAGATAAAGCGCTACAACAGATGGTAGCATCATTCAACACTGATTTATTGCAAATACTGTACAACTTATCATAATATACAGTGAACGGATTCGTTTGAAAGATTTCAGCTTTTATATTTCTACGTCCAGAAGTATAATACGAACACAGCTACATTTTCAATTTATCTACCACTGATCTGCTTGTGATTAACCAACAAGGACTAAATCATCTTTGAACTCATAATAGGGTACTTCAAGATTCAAGGGAGCAGGGCCTTTTCTAATCCGTCCACTGGCATCATAGTGCGATCCGTGGCATGGACAATAGTATCCTCCAAAGTCACCGGCATTGGCGATTGGGACGCAACCAAGATGCGTGCATATCCCAAGTACAATTAACCATTCGGAACGTTGGACACGTTCACGATCGTGTTGCGGATCTCTTAACGTTGCAACATCTACTGATTCTTCTTTGGCAATTTCATTGGGTCCCCTACAAACATAATTATGCCCCAGATAATAAAAATAAGCCGACAACCTCACACATAGATCGGCTCTAACAATAATCATATTATCTATGATTTCAACGCATAATGGATAATCATTTATAACCAACAATACAGGCAAGTGATATGTGAATGACATAGATCCCTTGTCGATGATGAAAAGTTGACATTAGAAATTCTTCAAATATCAAAAGTTCGGGCAGAGATACACACACTTTCAATTCGAATTCAAACAATAGAATTACTATGAAATTCGATCAACGATTTTCTAGACATTCTCACAATCATGGAAAATTACTTTCATTCTTGCCAAAATTCCCATCGACAGAAAAGTACATGTTATAAATTCGGGTCTGAAATGTAGTCCATAACAGCATTGTTACCTTTCGTATAAATACCATCACTAAATGCGAGACACTTCGGAATTTTCCGATTGCAATTTTTAGTTTTACACACACATTGAATAAATCTGATTGAAAAGATTTCTCATTTGATCAGTAAATCGTTTATCTTTAGACTATCATATGCTGTTATTACTATACCTGTGACGGATAAATAAAGGCTTTCCACGCCATTTGAAAACCATGCTTTGACCTTCAGGAATATTAGTGAGTTTAACTTCAATTTTCGAAACAGCCAATACATCAGCAGATGCTGACATGCTGCTGATGAGGTCAACGACAAAACCTTTGGCTGCATATGCAGTAGCGATTCCAGTTCCTAAATTGAGTGTTTAAGCAATAAATTATGTTACCATAGATAAATTTGATTTTTATTGATGAGTGCAAGCATACCTGCAGATGTGAGATAAGCGAAAGTCTGTCTTTTTGGAACATGATGATTAGTCTTGATGGTTGGATCTTTCAGAAAATCTTTGCGATAAGCATCAAAGTTTGGGATCTGAATATCTGTATGGGCTAAACGCTGCGGTTGGATTTGAGTGTTCACTGTGAAAACCAATGGGTAGACTATTAGCTTGAGGGATTGAAATAAATCCAGAAATTTTGAAATAACAGTACGCAGTTTTTTCAGAATTTTTTTTGTCATAACCTTATTATATAACCCATGGTAATACGAAGACGCAATATTTTGAGTATAAATGTTCAATAATGTAGCACAAAAAGACATAAAAATGATAAAAACCTGCAGATCCCGAACTGATTCGGAATGGTCCATGATAAATATCCTTGGACAAAGTATATGCGTTGAACCGTGTAGTGGCCGGAGGAATGACAACTTTTTGATTTTGTGACTTCCCAGTTCCTCTCGCTGGTGTTGACCCATTTGATATGGCGATGACAGTTGCCCTTGCAAATGGGGCGACATTCGTGGACTTTGTAATTACATTCATTTTTCGTTTCTAATACGATGCGAAATTTTATGATTCAGATAGATAACGACGACATGCAACGCATATACTCTGCCCTACTAAGCACCACGAAACTGCACAGAACTAACCAAAACTAACCGTATGCAGTTACGACATGCAATCTCAATCACTGGAATAGAATTTGTCGGTGCGCGGTTGCGCACGCAATATGTTATACAGTTTTACGCTTTTCCTAGTGATGTGAGAGTGAACAGGCAAAGAATACCTATATCCATAGAAGCCTACATCCGTAGGGCGACCTGGACCTGGATTCTGAACACGAAGTGAGTTCGCGTTCGCCTTTGTGAAAACGAAAATTTTGAGTGTGATGTCAATCTCTTCTGTCCTGAATAGTGTATGGCTCAGAAGCTTACGGTCTATGCCATCTAGCGGCTAACAAATCGTTCTCGATCTGCTCGTGGTAATTGCCCACCTACTAGCACCCCGTGTTTATATTTCTTTGATTCCTTTCATTACGTTCTTCTTCGTCGAGTACAAGGTGTTGCAGAATGTTACAGCATGTGCCACTTCGTAATAATATTTAACATCGATAAGCTCTGTACCGACCGTGATGTTCATTAACCATCGACTATAATAATAGTATGGAGAGCGGAAAACCGTAGAACTCACGAACACGAACTCACTTGGTGTTCAGAATCCAGGTCCTGTACCTATGCAAACTTAGCACCCCATCTGAGGATTCGCGAAGTCAGGATGATCTTCATCGATAGGTCTTCGTAAGGTCAGAATAGGTCCAGTAAAATTTT